>VZTU01006732.1:132932-146128 GCA_013400835.1 Zapornia atra
AAAAAAAAAAAAGTGGGGTGCTTCCTCATATTGTGTTTGATGCAGCAGCAGAAATACAGCACTTCATGAATACTTTTGCCACTTTTCACTGCAGCATTTACTGAATGTTCTCTCTTGCAGGAAAATACAGAGGAAAAAGAATGAATCAAGAGGGAGCAGTACCAGGGAGGGACACAGGAGAAATGGAAGGGGTTTATGTCCAGGTCTAATTGTTTTTGAAGAACATCCTCCTCATCCATCCATCTCAAAAAGACTCTTACTCTCATGTCTCTGCCTTTGTAACTCCCATTTTTCTCTCTACATTGAATAGGTGCAAAAATTCTTCTTATGGACATAAAGATTGAGAGTGAAATCACAGAACCTTTCAAATTCATGACAGAACTCCCACAGATGTAACACAACCAGAAATTCAACCACAGGATACATTATTAAGGCTGCATGCATAACAGAGAACATCATATAAGAGATTGTGAGAGTCATGAATGTTTCTTATCTGCACCCTACCAATCCGCCCAATCTTTTGTCCTTCACAAAGAAAAGAATAAGTTTCTACTTTGCATCAGATTTAAAGAATTCATATTTTACAGTTTTCTTTCATTTCCTTTTAAAAAGTCCATTTTGTAGAAGATAAAGCCATTCTCAAATTGAAACTGTTTCAAAATGAAAAGTTAAATTGTTTAATTTAGAAAACATGCAAGCAAAACATTTTTCACTTTTTTTCAATCTTCTTATCTACTTCATTCATTTTAAGTTCATCTATTCACCAACTTACTTTGCCCAAATGCATAGGTAGCTTTGTTCCTACACTAAGCTACATTTTTAATAAATTTGCTATCTGCAAAAACAATTCATCCACCCCTAGCAATTTTTTCTTTTCTCAGACTATTACCTCACAAATAACAACATTGTCATCTGTGTCTTCAAATGTATCTACAAGTATATTACGCAGTAGTGAAGATTTGTTGATCAATTTTTATATTTTAAACTAAAATCGAAGAAGTTCTGATGCAGATCTCAATGGCAACTAACAATTTAGACTTTAGGGCACAGCCCCCCCCCAGCCTCCCCTCCCACCCCCTGCCATATCTTTCACTTATGGTCTTGTTTGTGATTTTCTGTTCTTATGATCAAGTTCATAGAAACATGTACTCTAACACCCATTACAGCCCCTCTCTAAAAAGATGTTTATTGTGTATTTTCACAAGTGACACATATAGAATTTTTACCACTCTGAGATATATCCAGTCAGAAACAGCTTTCCTCCAAGTATACAAACTAGTAATAGCTGAGAAAGTTCAAATTTTCCAAGCCAGGTAATTTTTGATTTGTATGAAATCAATGATTTGCTAGAATGGCTCATGAAGCCTTATGAAAAATTATACCATATCCAATGTGCCATAAAAATACAGCAGAAAGTTCCTATTAAAATTCTAAATTTCTTTCTGTGATACCTTGTTGTATAAAGTGATGCATTTCTCCATTGATAAAACATAATATTTATGTAAAGTAGAGCTAATAGCTGCATAAGGCCATAACTCTCCTGTACACATTGATTACACAGCTACATAAACAAGGAAATTTATCTAGATTAAACATCAAGTTTTCACAAACTGGCAAGCTTTAGGTTGTTAAGTCATTAGCATCTTTCTGTGACAGGATGATTTTTTTAAAACAGCACACAAGCGTCAGGATAGAATATAACACACTTAGCAAGTTATTTTTTTAACAGACTTTATTACTGACCAACAAAGTATTGCATGAAGTATTCTAAAGGACTCTGAAAACATGTAAAAAACAATCTATAATTAATTAAAATAGTTCAATTCAATGAAATATATGGTGGTGATTCAAACTGCTTAATATATATAAGGACAAGATTTATTTTTGCCAGGACATTTTTTCATTATCTCCTTCCTTTATTTTTTTTCTTCTGCAGTAAAAGCAGATTGTCCTCTGCCTCCTCCCTTCCTTGCCTTCTATTTTATCCAAAATAAAATAATAGTCATTTATTGCAGAAGAGAAAGTCATCAGGAATCACCAAGCTCCTTTTACGATTTGACTGTCTGGGCGATGAGACTGGAGGCCCATTGGCACCAGAGTCTTTCTGTTCATTTCATGGGGCATTGAATTGAGCCCATTCTTTGTATTGCACATACACAACGGCCTAGCACCAATTTGTTTACGCAATTCAGCTATGACATGAGGAAAAACCTTGGCTTTTTATCGTTTCATTTTTATTTAACCACTGCATGGCCTATGTAGTTTTATAACCAGGGCCAAGTAATTTCTCATGCATAAGGTAGTTTACAGAAAGAAAATTAAGGGGACTTAGGATAGTTGTATCTAATTTAGAGACCCTCACAATTATTGCAAGATGTTGAAATGTTATTAACCAAAGAAGAAAGGCCTCTTTCAAGTATGACCCCTTGGTAAGACATAGAAATGGACAGTGAGGCACCTGCAATATGCAAGGAGAGCTAGACTGTGCAATACTGAAAGGTACTGGTTCTCATCTCCTAACCCAGCTCATCTGTGTGACACCATTCAGCATCAGATCCAGCTGGATATTCATTGAAGTTTGACAATGTGCTATAAACTAACTAGCCAAAAGAGGCATTGCTCACAGGAGCCGGTTTTCTGGCAGTAAAATGCTTGTCAGGCACCTAAGCATACCTAAAATTAATTTATCTGGTTAAGTATTTAAAACCACAAAAACCTTTTTCCTGATGAGATAAGTGCCATCTGTATTCTCATGTGGACTATGAAGGTCTATAGCACAATAGGCTAATGGAATCTAGTCTTCACCTTGATATTTTTGTTTGGAGATTAGTAGAACCTGTACACTATGACTATACTTCCAAGTCCTCTGATTCTACAGGAGAGTCACAATAGTGTCCTGTTCTCTACTTGTCCAACTTATTTAACATTCAATTGGCACAGTCTCCCCCCTAGGCAAGGTGAGACAAAGGGCCTATGAAACAACCAACCAAACTTATGCTACTGAATATACTGGGGAGGGGAGGTGACTTGAGTCTATAGCTGTCATGTAGAATATAGCAAAAAGCAATGATAATCCTATGTGGGTGTGCAAGGAAAAAATGGCACACATTGAGAAGGCAGCATTGGATTGTGTTGAGAAATGGGCAAGCAGGAACGCATCCAATTTTCTGACAAGGAATTACTTTCATTACAGTTTCACAAACAATGACCTTTTTTAACAAGCTAGACATTGTCAGCAGCAATCTCAGAAATGATAGCTGTTAATTAAAACATTATTTATAATTTTAACCTATGTTTTATAGGCTAACATAGGCCTCAGAAGACATTTAAAAGACCAGAACCTGCTGCTGTTCCTGTGGAAACCTGCAGGTTTATGCACCTAAAGACCTTATTTCTAATCTCACACACATACGCATACCCTCCAGCTGGAACAGGGTACCTCTAAATTATTAAAGCAGTGTGCAAAAGGTGCGTAGAACATTTGTATAATTTTATATGATGAAGAGCATTAACAAGCAGTCAAGAAATTGCCTTATCAAAGTGATGGAACTTTTACTGTCCTGAGACAATGCTGTTTAGCTCTGGAAGGTCTTTCTTTTCAGCACCAGATTACGGGCAAACTTTATAGAATAGGTACAAGTCATAGTATAGGTTTAGGTCTCAAAATCCACTCCATTGCAACTTGAATCCAGTCAACACTGAGACACTGGGTGCTCTGTTTGAATTCAGAACGCTGTTAAAAATAACATCAGCTCATACTTGTATGAGCTCTTTTCTTCACTTTTTTGGTTTGCACATGTCTTTTTGGCTCTATTGTGGAATAAGACAGCTACCAGAGACAAATACCCCCTACAACAGCCACACAAGTCTTCTGACTAACCCCTGCCTCTGAGATTTTGCTAATAGGCACCCAAAGGTAAGCGCAGCCACAGTGCAACACTGAAATGCATGATCATAAATAAAATTCACATCTGCCCAGTTCTGCAGGTAAGTTTCCAGTCAGTTATTCACCTACTTTGGGCAGAGTACAGACATACACAGATCACAAAAGAAGCATGTTTTTGGTCCCAGAAGACTGTTTTAAATGAGTGTGATGTGTTTGCAATTAGACCCCATAGAGCTTATGGGATGTAATTTCAAACACAGGAACAATCATAATTCCTATACCAGATATCATTCTTCCAAAATCAAAATTCACATCCTATGGACAAAGAAGATATTCAACAAAAACTATAGAACTCATGAATCTGGGTGTCTCTGGATATGTTCTCTTTTTCCACACAGATTTTTTTTCTTTTTTTTTTTTTATTTCAGTACTCGGTGTTTTCTCAGTGAACAGGAGCCAGACTCTTCTCAGTGGTACCCAGTGGCAAGACAAAGGGCAATGGGCACAAACAGGAACATGGGAAGTTCCATCTGAACATGAGGAAAAATCTCTTTACTCTGAGGGTGACAGAGCACTGGGACAGGCTGCCCAGAGAGGCTGTGGAGTCTCCTTCTTTGGAGACATTCAAGGCCTACCTGGACACAATCCTGTGCAACCTGGTCTAGGTGATCCTGCTTTAACCAGACAGTTGGACTAGATGACCTCCAGAGGTCTCTTCCAACCCCTACTGGTCTGTGACTGTGATTCTGTGAATATGACAAAAGAGAAGCTTTTACAGGGAACAATTTTAAGTACAATAAATTAAGTTCAACTCCGATGAGATGTAGGTATTCTTAAATTGGGTGCTGCCAAATACTATAAGGATATGCCTTTTTCTGTTTGTTTTTAACAATTCTTGCCAGCAACATCACTTTTAGGCTTTTTTGTGAGTAATACTATTATTTAGCCACTTGGGATGTACAGAGGGGTTGTATAGGCTGCCAACATTTAGAATTCCATGTAGATGATGGATTTTTCTGATAGAACTTAATGGCTATCAGCAAGTGTGCCATTCATCTTGCATGGGTTTTCTTCAACTTGATAGGCACCTATAAATGATTCCTAGATGTACTGGGAGGTACAGATCCTTTATAGAAGGGTTTGTCACTGCAGTCAGTAAATTCCATCCAAGTCTAAACCACACTAACTGAAGTGAGACAGGAATTCACAGTTTGGTAATGTCCACATGGAAGACGGCAACAAACCAGTTCCTGAGCTGTTTCTAATCTTTATGCCAAAAGATTTGGCAGTCTACTGACTTGATATCAACAACACTGACCTGAAGGAGGCTACCAACACCAGGATTAAGGTATTGCCTGGTTATGGCTGTGTGCTGCTGTGCTTGGCAGGAAAAAAAATTCAGTAGAGAATGAAAGAGCAATCATGAGTCTGACCCTGACAAGGCAAGGCCAGATGCAACCATACTGGGAATGTGGGAACAGCAATCACTACAGCATCACATGATGCAAACACTCCCATTGCAGCAGTCTGAAAAATGAGGGGGCTGTCACCTGCTTAGCTCCCTGATACCTGCAATCCTGCAAGAAGCAGAGGAAGTATATACAAAACTCAGCCTTGGAAAATGAGCACAAGAAAAGAGTAAGCAGCTCCAATTGCATTCAGAAATTCATATTCATATTCTTTTAAAAATAAACAGATTGTGGCAGAGAATTGCCTTACCCAGATCAGAAGTTTCCCTTCGGCAAAAGTAATTCAGGATGGTCCTGTATCTTGGCCAAAAGGTAAGGATTCAGTGACAATTATTGTCACAGAAAAAAATAAATCTGCCGCTGGAAGTGGTAGGGTTTGGATAGTATAGAAAGGGGGGGTGGACAGTATAGAAAAGGGTTTGGATACTATAGAAAAGAGCAGAACCAGAAAAACAGACATCCAGCCCTACAGTTTTGTTAATTAAGAAAGCAAGCACAAAGTGAATACTTTATGAAAAGCAGTAGTGAAAATCATTAAACATCTTTGAAGGCTCTTGAAGGTAAAATTATGCCAAATGTAGCAAAGAGCTATAATGGTGGCTGCATTGTATGAAACAGGAAGGGGGGGGAAAGCTACAAAGGTACATTTAATAGCCACAGGAGAACACATAAAACACTGGAAAAGGGATATAATATGCCCTTTTCAAGGTACTACTATAACTTGCAAATGCTAGGGGGGGTTAGTTTAGCACTGAAATCACTGGAGATGGGAGCAGCGTTTGAGTGGTGTAAAGTATTTGCACTGAGCAGAGGTAGTGGGAACTGCCTCTTAGGAAATTACTACCTTGTCAGAGTCTGAACTCACATGGGAAAGTGTTTTACTGAAAACACTGCTCAGGTTCAGGATTACTTTTGTAGTAAATGAGAGCAAGAAGAAAGCTTTGCAGATAAACCTAATGGTTTGGACACTGACCTGAGACTGAGATTTAGGACAGAATCCCTTAACTAGTCAAAAAATTTGATCATTCATATGCTTAGTATTCAGGTCATCCACACCCAGGGAAATGCTGTAGATTGTGAAGCAGGAACAGTTCTGGGATAGTATAAAAAGAAACTTAGAGACATTGATAGATAAAAGCGCCCTGTCCTGGACAGCCTTATACTTCACTGTGCATAGATGTAAGTTTATTGAAGACCTGGGAGACATTTATATTGAGAACTCTAAATAAGAACCACATGGCATTGCAGTCACCTGGTGGCTCTGGCATGGTCACATTTGGCTTCCATGCCCACACACACACATATCCCTGGATTTTATCCCTCAAGGGAACTGAAGGCAAAGCTTGGAAGACAACCACTAGAGTGTTCTGTGAAGCACAAGTACAACTCTTAATTCTCTGTGCTTTGGAAATAATCATATGCTGTAGAAGGCCCATGTAACACTGTAGTCCACTCCACTGCCTAGCCCACAGTAATGTCTATTTTCACAAGTTTTTCTCACAAGCTCCCTATATTAACACTGCACTTCAAACTCCACGTAGTTTGATTCCCCCATATGGGGGTACTTTCTCTGGTTTATAGACATCCCCACACATATTCAGGAAAGGCTGGGGGACATTTGTGCTTTGACCTGCAGTGGAGCTCCTGTTCAGTTTTCCCCAGAAAGGATTCTAGTTCATGTACAACAAAACCTTTCCATGAACCAAGCCAAGACACAGAAAGAGATCTGAAGTAAATATCAGTATAGATGCAGTCAGTGCTGTCTCCATTAGATTTATTCGAGGTCAACAGATCTTACGCTTCCTGCGGTTCCTGACACAGACTTGTTTATCAGGAGGTTTGTGCATGCTGAGTTCAGAGATGATACTTCTCACCCTGATACAGATGGTTAAGGCCAAAACAGCCTGGCACAAACAAAATAGCAATGGGGAAAAAACCCCCAACCCAACACTTTTTTTTTAGACACAAGTAGTCCAGACTCTGAATCAGTAATCATCAAAAGCCGCTCAGATGATTGCTCAAGTAACTGACCAGCAGGCAAACATTGTATGAGCCAGACTCACCACCCAGGAAGCCTCTGACATGTACTGAAGTGTTGTAGTACCTCCTCAGGATAGTCAGCAAATGTTTGGCTAAAAACAGCCCTTCTGCTGTGAGATATTTAGACAAAAGCACACATGGAGAGCACCACTTTTATGAGGTCCATCAAAACCAACTCTGCACTCAAATGCAGTAGCCAAAGTCCTCCACAAATTGCTTTAAAATTTGTTGTGTGTCCTTGTCTTAGCATTTCCCTCAAGCATCGTCTTACAGTTTTGTGGTGGTTTTGGCCCTAACCAAAGGCCAAATATCCACCAAGCCGCTTGCTCACTCCCCTCTTCAGCCGAAAAGGGGGAGAATATGGATACTGGGAGGCTTAGGACCTGAGATAAGGACAGAGGGGTCACTCTCCAATTAGTGCAATGGGCAAAACAGACGCAGCACAGAATAAAGGAAAGAAAAGTGATTTATTACTACTTACTACAACTAATACACCCCGTAAACTGGAACGAGATAAGAAGCGGTCAGGTCTTAAAGCACCTTCCCCCCACCCCTCCCTTCTTAGCAAACTTAAAACTCATCCTGATTTTACTCCCTTCTTCCCCCCACAACATGGCGCGGGGAGGGGCAGGGAATGGGCAGTGGGGTTCCGGTGATTCCCAACAAGCTGCTTTTCTTCCCCAGATATTATCATTTCTACCTCCCCCCACCCCTCGCCTCTTCACACTCATGACTTTAATCAGAGATTCGCTCCCTTCTTCCCTCCCGTTCGCAGTACAGGGGGGGCAGGGAATGGAGAGTGAGGGGTTTCAGTCCGTTCCTCCCAAGCTGTCTTCCATCTCAGCTGGAGAGGGGGGGGGGCATTCCACATACACACACCCTTCCCCTGCGGCACCGTGGGGTCCCACCCACGCGAGAGTCGTGTCCACGACCTTCTGCAGCGTGAGTCCTCTCTATCGGGGAGTCATCCCCTCACCACAGGCCTCTCAGCAGGACTCTCCCCTCCATAGGGTGCTGACATCCGGGTCCAGACCCCCCCGGCCTGGTCCCCTGCAAAGTCACAAGTCCCTTGGCAAACCTGCTGAGGCGTGGATCAATCTTCACAGGGCATAGTTGTCTCTGCTCCCCGTCCTCATCCATGGGCTTCGGGGGGACACACGTTTCACCATGGACTCCACCACGAGCTGCAGGGGAAACTTTCTCTTCACATTCTTCATCCCCACCTCCTTTGGGCCTGGCCTTGGAGTCTGTGCAGCTTGTTACATCTTCTCACTCCCGCTCCGGTGGCAAAGTGCGCCTGCCAGCAGTTTTTTTTCTCCTATATGTGATTCACAGAGGCACTGTGACCAGCTCTGATAGTTTTTCTTCTCATCTTTGAACAAATCTTTCCATCAGCTGTTTCTTTGTCTTTGTTCCCTTATCACAGGCTATTTCCCACCTCCTCAGGTCTCTCCTCCCAGCTGGGAACCTGCCTCCCACAGAAAAGCTGCAACTTTTCATGGCACTCTCAGAGTTACTATTTAGGTACCTCAGGCACTACTATTTATTTTACACTGCATTCTATCAAATCCTCTTTAATAGCTGTTGCTTTAGGGATAATCTTTAGTCACTTGCACACATCTGTTAGATTTACAGGGATATACATTAGAATGTTTGAATTTCTGGCATTACAATGCCAGCTTATAGGTTGAAGCATTCTTGCACAGTTGATACAAAATTACATCATCAATCTGTTTGGAAGCTGAATATTTTCATGCCTTGGTACTGAGTTTCATTTCACAATGGGCCAAGTCTTGCTTTCCTTATTCTCTTGGTACATGTATTTTAATGTTTGCAGGAAGAGCAGTACCGATTCCAGCAAAACAATTAAGCATTTGATTCTGTCATATGCATTGATAAACTCGAAGAAGTGACATGGACTTCTGCACTTATCCTTTCCATCAGTAACAGTGCAATTATATCTTGTTTCAAAAGAAGAATTGTAGCAGAAAATTTGTCTAAAATCACAGCAGAAAATCTGTCTAAAATCACCAGATGTCAAAGTGGAGGTGATGCTGAATTGTACCTAAAATCAGTGAAAACAGAATTATGCCAAGTTTGAGTGAAAAATATAAATCTTGCAACATTTCTCTTTCACATTGAGCATAAGATAAAAAAATAGTTTCACTTACAAATCACTGAAATGATACAAGCTTTTAGATGAAAAGTTTTTTTTAATATATAAACAGATCAATGTCTTCTTATAAACCACGTTAATTTTGAACAAAACCTCCAGGACAATTCTATAGTGCATCAGGAGAAAAAGGGCAAAATCCTTCTCAGCAAGAAAAAAGATATTCTTGATTGCTCTTTCTATCCAGAGGCCCAGACCAATGGTTTGGGCTGTTAAGTTTCTTCTGGAAAATTAGCTAGTATGAAGCTGTGTTTTGGACTTGTACTGAAACAGTGTTGATAGCACAGAAATGTTTCTGTTACTGATGAGAAGTGCTTACATAGAGCTAAAGGCTTTTCTGCTTCGCACACCCCCCTACCAGCAAGAGTAAGGGAAAGATGGAAGCACACCCTGATTACAAATGGAAAATCAAATACGGAACTCAGTAAAAAGTACATCTTAACTCCATTTCCTAGAACTCTGTACATTAAACAATGTGACGGATTCTTATCAGCTTCATAAATGTGTCTTGTGGGGTTCACCCTTTTAATACAATTGTTATTGCAGATTCATCTTGTATTTATTTGCTAACTCAAGCAATTCTGGCTAACAACCTACCCATTCTAAAATACTAAAATATCAAGTTTCTGTTTTCTAAATAACAAATCAGATCATTGTTATGCATAACAGGCCAGGTTCTTTATAGCAGCATATCAACAGTGCAATTCACTTAGGGCTTCTTTTGCATTCCTTTGTACCTTTTGCAAAGCTGAACCATCAATAGAGTTGACAGTGTGTATAAAATACTTGCACAGTTCTTCATATGGAAAGAAGAACAGTGCTTAGGCCTTGCAGTTCAGGTACCCTCAAAACAGGGCACTCAGATTTCAACGTTAGGCTCAGTAACATCTTTACAGTTAATATCATCCATAAGTGTCCAATACCAGAATGCCAAATGTTCTCATGACATGGGAACTTCCAGGGAAAGGCAAAATTTTGAGCAGGTTTTCCCCACACAGAGGTGAGACCCAGAATTTTACATCTGACCAGTCCTGTAAAAGTTCTACTACATCCTTCATTAATTAAGCACTAAAAATTACATCTGCAGCGCTTCAATTTCAGTCAAAATGGATTATATAGTTTCAAGATGATAAAAATCACAGTTGAGGAGTTTTCATCTATTTGGCTTTGCCCTGCTGCAGGTCTGATACAGACATGTTGCTGAAAGGATCTCCAAACTTTGTCTTGCTTTCTTTGTAAAAAAAATGTTTAGTTCACTTCCTGACCACTGACGGTTTCATCACACTTCATGTTCTCTAGAAAATAATATTTTTTCAAGAATGACAATTCTGCTATTGCATCAAAGGAGAAAAAATTACTTTTCCTGAACCAAAGCAATGATAAAAGATGTAGAAAGTCCTGGTGCTCTCAGCAGTCACATCTATGGAATAAATTTGGCTAAGAGAACTAACCTAGTTAATTCTATTTTTCTGTGGTCATCTGATGTTGGAAAGGACAAACTCTTCAAAGAAAACTTCACAGGGTAAATGCTCTGAGTTCATACAGAAATAAAAGAGGTTATATATATATGTTCAGATAAAATACATTTGCAAGAGTGTCACAAATTCACTTCAGTTGGTATCAGATATGTATCATGTCACTAATTTGGAAGACAGAATGATGCATTTACTGAGGCTTTTCAAAGCATCAGTCATGTAACATGTATAGTTTCATCTATTTTCATTCTAATGTAAATAAATTCATGCTTTATCTTTACATCAAAAATGTTTAAAAATGAAACAAGAAAATAACACGTTAGAGTTCAGGATGTATCCAGTGAGAATAGAAAGATTTTTTAAAATTCAAAATGATGGTAATTTTGTCTTATTACCTGGTGTGTACCATGCATGGCGATTATCTGTGCTTAAATATGTGGATCACTTGAAGCAGCCCTCATTACAAGAGAACAACTAATCATGAATGTGCCAGTATAAATCACAGAAGAGACATACATCTAGTCTCAAGAGTTTGAAAAAAATGTGAGATGCCCTTCTTTATTACACTTGTAAATGAAACAGAAATTTTCTACAATTACAGCTTGTTACATGTGGGATACTGTGATGTTCACAGTAAGTTCAGTGATAACATCACAGTGTCAGGAGCTAGACTCCTTAGGATCTTAAAGGAAGAATCAGCAAGCCCAGACACTGTTCCCTCCCCTGAACAGACAGACAAGTGCGTATTGAAGGCAACAATAGATCCCCAGCCAAGCTCTCACCTGGTAAGACATGACCCTATGTTGATCCAAGAAATACATCATCATGTTGCCAGATCATCACATCAGACTTAGTTTTTTGTCCTTCAGCAGAATTTATTATCTCAGCCTGAACACAACTGCAGTTCTGAGAATTTTGCCTTTCTGGAAATGCAGCAGGGCAAGTTCTGGACACATACACATATGTAGAATAAGGATGCATTTCACACTGGTCATCTAAGCACATAGAACCTTCTAGTCACACAGGTAGGAGTCCAGGTTCACTAAGAATAGAAGGTTATGGTTCCTTTTTTCCCTGATCTAGCCATGACCTTCTTTTGTTTACTGTAATTCCACTATTGCACTATCCCTATAATTTGCTGTTTGCCTATTTATTTCAACTTTTTCCAAAGGGAAATTTACCACAGAAATCTCAATTTTTGCTTCAATAGATTCCCCTCTTACTTTTGGACATGGTTATTTTTAACTTTTAAAATGAGATCCCATACTCCACAGCTACAGAATGTGTTCCTCTGCCTTTGGCTGGGGTTTTTTTGCCTTTTCCAAAGTAGGAAAAGATTCCCCCAGTCTTTTCCATTACATCAGGTTCTTCAAACTTATCAAACCACTCACTTGGGATATCAACCACTGTCACAGAGTACTGAATATCAAAGAGATGCCTTCTACCATCATCTATTCTGTTGATATTCTGATCTTACTACAAACTAGTTTTAGTTTTCAACAAACAATATACAAGTACTGGTTTGTTTCAGGAATTTCCCTTTGAATTCTCTTAAGTATCATTTATTCATAGAG
This sequence comes from Zapornia atra, assembly GCA_013400835.1. Taxonomy (NCBI): domain Eukaryota; kingdom Metazoa; phylum Chordata; class Aves; order Gruiformes; family Rallidae; genus Zapornia; species Zapornia atra. Next base: position 145,550 of record VZTU01006732.1, read on the forward strand.
GAAAAAAATATTTTCATTTCTTAGCATCAATTGATGTACATTTATCATCTGTTGCAAGCAGTAACTGAATAAGCAGAATGTTTTTGAAGTCTCTGTGCTCTTCCAGTTTTGTGTACTAACATCAGTGGTGTGAGATTCTCTGACTTCTGATCTGATCTACAGGGGTGGGATAGGGCAGAGGAACTTTTTTCAACCTTGCAGACTCTGAGATCTGAGAAACTGCTCTCTAATAGATTGTTCACCTCCCTGCCAGTGGAGAACAGCCAGAGCACTTTTCAGAACTGTCTGCATGTCTATCAGCTTGGTATGCTCTACAGCGAGAAATGCCCAGCTAGTAGTCATGCAGAACACCATAGAAGAGCAATAAAGAGAATGAACCTTTTCTTTTCAATTGACTGATGCAAATTGTGCAAATTCATACAGGTTTCTAAAGTTATTTACTTATTTAGCACATGCACCACTGTCAGAAAATAAAAGCATGCTGAGGTGTTTGCAAGTACTGTACAAGTAAGGCAGAGGAAAAAAGGATTTATTAAGACAATCTGCTCATCAGCAATGAAAGTCCTCAAAAATATTTCT
>VZTU01006732.1:146136-173610 GCA_013400835.1 Zapornia atra
ATGTTGATGTTTTAAACAAAGAGCACTGTTGGGAAAGTTCATTTCCATGAGGCATTGCTCTGTGTGAGTCTCCAGCTCCCAGGGAGTCAGTCCTCAGAGATTACTCTTCTGTCTTTCTTCCACAAAAAAAGTTCTCTCTCTGGCTGTTCTAAGCACAAGTGTTTGGTAATGTATGAAACAACTTTTTTGACACTATGAAACTTGTTCTCAGGAATGTTTTGTAAACAGCTGGTCTCTTGCTGCTCTACAGTATCCCTCCCTCCATCATGCATTTTCTTTCCCTGAGGATTTGCTGCAGAAATATTGTAAATAATATCAGCTTTACAAGCAATTCCCATGCTCCTACATAAGCAGGAAATCATAGATGTGAAGTAATGAAGTTTTTGCTATGTACCAGAATTCTTCAGTAAAGTAATAAAATTAGGAAAAATAAACTAGAAATATGTAAGATCATAAGTCAAATGAACACTCCTATTTCCAAAGGGAAAAGAAATATACAGTCACCTATAGCATGTGGGGTTAGACAAAATCACAAAGCAGAAGGAAAAGACTTTAATTTTCCATTTAGTAGAATCATTTTAATGATACAAATTCTATCAACCTAATAGATATAAATGTGAAGGTTTTTTACAGAGAAAACGTTTCATCAGACATTCTCTCTTCTACTATTATCATAAAAACCCTAAAATATAGTCCATGTGTAGTTATAGAAAGTCACAAACAAAAAGGCCCTTAAATGGAATGCTAATTTCCGCAAGAAAATTACATTTGTAATTTAAATATAAGCTTTTCACATGAGGCTTATTAGCTGTATTTTAATCTGCATTAGTCTGGTTAAAATATCCAATTTCCTTTTTTTTTTTCTCCCCTGTGAGCCTACCAGACTTTCTTTAGCCATTAGCAACAGTAATAGCAATTAGCAACATCACTTCCAGCATACAGTCATTTCAGGTTAGCATTGTAGGAATCATGTTTAATGAATCCAAATATAACTAGGAAGGCATGAAATAGAAAATACAATGATCACAGAGGAATGGCAGCCTCCACGTAGTATTTCACAGTGAATCTTCCATATCCTGTTCCTGGACTCTTTTGACTATACTTGGCCCATGACTGTAAGTGTGAGGAAAACTAGCATTTAGTTTTCTGTGCCTTTGTTTAACCCTGGGGGAAGGAGGAATCTTCTCTGTGGCCTCTGTCTTGACTTGCCAGCATCCACTGCTCCCAGCCAGTCCCTCATAATAGCTGTCAGAAAGATCACCAACACTGCTGCTTGCTGTTTTAATGATGTTCATTTTGTTATCTGTGTAAACGTGTGTATTGGGTGAAGGTGACCAGGTTTTGGGATGACATCCATAAGGAGAGTTGAGGGGGTGCCCCATGCTGGACTCAGTTGCTGCCCACCAGCTCCAGCAGACCCACCATGGAACACAGCTGAAACCATCAGCCAAGCTTCTGGTGGCTCATTGCAAGTATTTTTAAGACAGGGCAAAAAATTCTAGAGAGAGAAAGGAGGAGGGAACGAAAGGGTGAGAAGCAGCAGAGGGAACACCAAGGTGAGAGAAGGGATAGAAGAGGTGCTCCATGGTGAAGCCAATGTTCCCAGAGGGACTTCAGCCCATGGATGACCCACACCTGAGCAGAGGCAAAGCGAAGGAAGGAGTGGAAGAGGTAAACCACTAAGTCTTGAACCCAGCTCACCAGACATCACTCATTGCCTCACTGAAATGACTGAGTATAACCTGCAGCCTTTATATGACCTCGGTTTTATTTCAGCCCGCAAGTCTTTCTCATTCTTCCTATTTTCTCCCCCAGTCCTGCTGGGAGATGGGGGTGGGGGTGAGCAGCTGGGTGAGAGGTTGGCAGCCAGATGGGGCCAACCCACCACAACATGTCACTGCTCATGCCATGGTGAGTAACCACAAGGGCTACTTTTGATTCATAAAATGTTTTGCTTTAATTTTTTCTTAAAGTTATTCCGACTTCACATTCTATTATCCTCTGCAGCAATTCCTGATGTGTCCTGTATCATTCCAATAAAAAGTACTGCTTGCTCTCTTGCTTGAAACTTTGAGGCAACAGAAAGTAGCCTTAGAAATGCTCATGGGAATATAATGCATGTCCAAAAGCCCAAGAGAACATTATCACATTCTCTTTGTGTAACTTTTGTGGTGTCAGCCTAGATGTCTGTCGACAGATGGAGATAGATGTGAAGTCAGCATACAAAGATTTGGAATTTGGCCTTTGCTCCTTGATCTTTTCTCTTTCCCTGAGGACAAACAGCACCTGATTGTTTTGATCCCCTCTTATGAGTAACAAAAAGAAAAAGAAGAAAGTCAGAAGGTAAAATGCAAAATTAAAGAATTTTAAACACTTTCCTTCTCTACACATATAACTGCTAAGTAGGGAAGATGGCTCATCTGCCTGAAGACAGTAGTAACTCTGGGGTAGTTGTTGATTGCGGCCCCAGATCTTCAAGAAACAAGCTCCAGAGCAGCCTTCTGAAGTCCCAGAGCCTGGAATCAACAAATAAATAGTTACAAATATTTTTTCTTGCCACGTCTCTTTCCAAGAAAACACTCAAAATATTTTTTTTGAAAAATGAAGGGATAGAATGTGCTCTTTCAAGATGTGAACCAATAAAGCTAGGTTGTTTTCTTTCTTTCTTTCCTCCTCCTTTTTTTTTTCCTTTTCTAAGGCTGCTACAGACCAATAGTCATAGAAAAGTAAACAGTTTTTCCAGACATTAATATAACGAGTAAGGATGCAATATCGAAATTGTACCAGTATTAAGAAGCAGTGCTCAACAAAATAGAAAATATCTTAAAGAAAATTTTGACCAAAAGTCAAATAATAAGTATAGCAAGCTAAGGATACAGGCTGATCAGATACCTTTGTTTGGATAATGTTTAGTAAACTCTGAGGACAAAATACATTAAGATGTCCAGGGAAATTAAGACATTGAAATTATAGGAATAAACACTCAACAAATTGTCATCTATAATACTAAAGTCATAAGGACACAAAGCAATAGTGTGGATGAATCTAGTGATAATGGACATCGGGCAGATCTGCAGTACATGTGTGGGAAAGGAAAGGGATGACAATATCAATTTGTTGCGTTGTTAAATGAGCGAATAGAGTGTAAAAGAAATGGTGACAGTGTTGGTAACTAAGAAGAAGCCCTCAAGACAGTGTGTAACAAGTGCTACCATTTCATGCCTGCTTGATTCTCTGCAGACCAGACTGCAGTAATGCATGTGCTACTTATTGCACTGTTTGTTTCCTGTATGTATCTGTCACCTCTCTATGATCAGCTGTATGCTCTGATGTTCTGACTGACAGAAGCTTTTAGCTACATTATTTATAAGAAGGGGTGTCTGTATGACTTGCACTCTCAATTTCATATTAGCTTCATAGTGAAACTTCTTCAGAAAGATAAATCTCACTAAATCACAACCTATTAAATGGTAAGAGCATGTTTCACTAGTGTGTTGAACATCAACAGTGGAGTATATTAAAGGAACTAAAGTATATGTAGGGAGTGGACAGTATGTTATCCTCAGGCTACCAATTAAACAAACTTACATTGTCAGATGCATCAGTCACATACACAGTACACTTAGAGTGATAAAGGATGGATAGAAAAGCCTTTTGAGTAAAGTATAACATTACTATGAGGTGACACGAAGGCATATTTGTAAGTGTATGTAATATGAAAAAAATAAAAATAAATCTCTTCACCAAAAAACTCTGACCCCATGTTCTAAATAGATTCCTAACTACTTCTGTGGAGGTTTTCCATGTGCTGTTCTCCAAGAACAACTCTGTGTAACTTTGTTATAGCTATCTTTGCAGACATCATCAAAGTCCTAGATATTTTTGTAATTTCCTCCAGAAAAGGTATTATCAAATATAAAGACTGATTCAAATTCTTTGTTCCAGTATCTTACAGTATTTTAGATCTACGAGCAAACCAGTACTGACAAGTGCCCCTTTGCTTGGCTATATTACAACATCTTATCTATCTGTGGCCACCAGTGTCACAGCAGCAGGGATCATTACTGGAGATGCCATACATACTAGCAAAGCTTTTTGTTACAATAGTGAAAACCTGTGCATAAAGTGCATACTGCATAATTTTTCGAGAAAAGGTTTTTCCATTTTATAAGTAAAATGGGTTATTTACAAGACATTGTTTTCTTCTCCAAATTCCTAGAACTTCATAGAATAGACTTAGTCTCTATGGCACAGTTTGAAGATCTAACGATTGAAATGTCTAATGCTGTTCTTAAATCCATTAGGTATAAAGTGTGAGACCTTGCCCCTTACTATCACTGTGTTATCAAGCTCTTCACTCTGTCCAGGCTTAAGAAAATTCACAGATTGACAGCACTTCTAAATACCAGATTGGTTAAACTAGTCTCTAGATACACAAGTAAACTTTGGGAATATTGTTTAGCAAACAGATCCAATTTCAGGTTATTTACTTACTTTTGCAAAGGAATGTTCAAAGTGTAGTAGTATGCTATGGATCCTCTATCCCAACCCAGTTTACAGCAGCCAGCACTTGGTGCTCTCCTAGGCAAAAGAAATGCGGTCAGAATGCCAGGAGCAGCCATCATGCGGGGGGCAGATAAGGCAGAGGTGATTAGTGAAATTATTCCCACTGAAATCTTGCAGAAACTGAGGAACAATCTGGTTCCTGAGCCACTGCCTTCACAAAAGCAAAGTTGCTTCCCACAGCAGTGAGAAAACTTGCTTCAAAGCAGCTGTGGGAACTGCAGAGTTGGGAAGTGGCTCACCGGCCTCATGCTGTGTGGGGCAAGGGCTTCCAGTGAATTCCTGTAGACATGGGAATCGCTTTCTCTGATGCAAGAGGATCATTTCTGCTCCCTCCTCTGACTGAACATATTCATAGGTTCATTCACAGCCTAGGGTCTGGAGTGGCCAGATGCTCTTCTGTCACTGGACAGTAGAAGGAGTCATGAGAGCTCTAACTCCCAGAAACAAGTTATAACGCCAGGAATCAAGGAAATTTCTTCCCAGTCTTGAAGCACTAGAGCAAAGCTACTTCAGCAGAACTTCCATCTACTTTGCATACAGAAAGCACTCCAGCTTTGCAGGAAAAAGAATTGGGTTGGGGGATGTTCAGCCAATAATGGCTGCACATCCTTGAAGGGAATTGGGGTATCGTTGGTTAACGATTATTGAAAGCATTAGCTACATTGAAACAGCCACAACAACTCCCAATAAACATCCACCAAAAGGCAGGGGTCTGCACTATTAAAGTGAAAGTTACATAGGATGCTTGGTAGCAATCATTTATTTCTACTTTTTTTATTTAGCAAAACATATATTAACACACTGAGATTTTCAAGATACTCAGACTCACTAAAAATATGATCCAGCTTTTGCTTTGCATCTCTCCCTCTAACACATTTAGTGATGGGACAGTAATTCAAATACCAAAGCTAACCACAGATCACTAGAAACAAGGGTTTCCAAAAGTTACACTATTTTGATAGATGCCCTCAAAAACAAGATGGCAACAACGACATCCACCACCACCCACAAAGAAACCACCTGTTTTTTCCACTGGCAACATGATAAGTAGTCTCAGCTGAGAATTCAAGGGTAGGCCCAACCCCCAAAACTCAAACTAGTCCTCATTTCTCCTGTTTCACACTTCTATTACTCATGGATATCAGTGATGAGGCCATATAATGCAACTTAAACAGTTATTTCCCATGTTTCTGCAGACAGTGATCATTCTCCTGCACTGCTGACATTATGACTTCAAACAAAATTTCCTTAAATGAGACATTCTTTAGAAAATTTGAACTTTCTGCAATTCTTTCATTACTAGCCATTCTTACACAGTATTTCAGTATTTAAAAGAAATGTGAGTTAAGAGTCTTCCCACAAGATTTTGCATTAACCCCTATACTCAGAACAGTAACTCCTTTGAAAGCAAAAGGAAAACCTCCACAGTTCATTCCAAGTGAGTATGGGTTCAAATCTACTCTCAGGAGCACTTTCTGAATCCCATTAAAATTAGAAGAATGGCTCAAGTTTGCATGCAGAAAATGACCCTGCTGGTTTTTAAAGTATACAATAGGGAAGCAACGCCAACAAGAATGGAAATGGCATTCTTTTAACTAGCTTATTGTTTAATACAAAGCGTCACTGGGGAAAATTAGGCACTGCCAAACCTATGTTACTGAAATTTCATCAGGGTTTAATGCCATATAAGCTATTTTTCTTGGGGTTTTGTGCTGTTTAGTTTTTTGAGTTTTAGGTGGTTTTTAATCTGTAAAGTAGCTCTCTGAAAGCTGGATAAATGTTGTGAAAGTAACATTCTCAGACTCCAAATGACTATTCAAATTTAGCATCTTTTCCCCTCTGATATTTATGAGTTGCCATTGATGACTATAACCTCTTACATACTCCAATCTCTCACATGCACTTTTCACATAATGCCTCTACTGACAAATGAGAAAGGGAACATGAAGCCCTTGAGAAGGCACTGGGGAAATAGGGAAATGAGGAGACCTGTAAGAACAAGATTTTTCACTATTTGTCACATGTTCATTTATTCTCTCTTTGAAGGTCTCATTCTTCCAAACAAGAAGCAAGGCCAATCTAAGATATAGATATGCAGTCCTGCAACACATAAAATGAGAATCCTTCATAAAGTTCTTATTTATTAAGTATTTTTAGATTTTCCCAAAGCAATAAATATTCACAGAAGTAGAGGTGGCTTTGCCTGACAATTTGGGCATAAGTAATAATGTGTCCTAATTAGAGTAAAATTTCTAATTGCTACAAATACTGAGCAGGTGGCCATGGACATCACACAGTGATTCCCAGTTTGAAAATATTTAAGATGTTTTCTAATCAAAATCCTCCTCAACTCTCTCCTTAGTTCCCTGTTGAAAGGCAAATCCTGTTAAAAGAATTATTTTAAATTTTGGCACAAATAACCTATAAACAATAGCAGATTTTTTTGCCAAATTGGAGACTTATACTGATGCTGGATCATGTTATCAGATGTAAACATTTGTTCTCGTTGGAAAGCTTAGGAAACAGTACATTCAATACCTGGGGATAGATTCTCTGTATGCCAGTAGAGGGGAATAAACTAACATTTCTTGTCTGTAATGCACAGGCATGTACACATTCATGCAAACATACACATATGCAGAATAAAAAGCAAATTCTTTGCCTTACCAAGTCCGGTTTTTATCATTCCAGCACAACAAAGTGACTGACACCAAACCAAAAAACCAGCACTAGTACAAACCAGGAGAATTTCCCTGGGAAATAGAACAGAAATTATGATCAGCAGAGGGGTGTGGCTGAGGAAAAGAGGACTGTCAGGCTCCATGTGACTGTTGTCCTATAAATTACCCAAGAGAATACTTCCTTCCATTGAATCACGTTCTCCAGCCACAGTCTGGGCTGGTCTACGCATCATTGAGGATGGAGCCTTTAAAAGCTAGCTCTTTGGAGGGCAGCTGTTATGTGCCAACAGTTGAAAAGTTAGTAAATGTTAAGGCAATTTATTGGCCATCTCTCTCATCACTGGTTCCATATTTGGAGCCTATTTGAATCCATTTGGAGACAAATTTGTCCTGTTGAAGGTAACATTTAAAGGTCTTGGGCAAATCTTAAACCTCAAAAATTACTTTCCCCTACTGTCAAGTTATTTAACGTTGTTGCAATCTACCAGCCTCACTTGTAGACTAGAAGCTGTGATTTTTTTTCTTTCTATTCCTACCTTTTCTTTTCTTCCCTAAGCCTTGGAAGGAATTAAATTTCAATAAAAACTTCTCCTTTTGTTTAACAAGATCATTGTTAATGTTTCACAATAATTACTTGTTATTTTTTGTATTACCAATTAACTTCAGTGAAAACAAAGGAGATAATTAAGGTCTCTTCTGGGAGATGGAAAAAAATAACTGACTGACATGGTCAGCTCTTGATAATGTTGGAAGAAGAACCGGAGTAAGGATCAAACAAGTCCTGCCCTTTCAGCTTTAAATTATTCTCTATCATTTTTGGTGGATGATGTCTTTCTTGTCTTAACTACTAATAAATAAAGGCTTTTGTGCTGTTATGCAAGGGATCCAACTCCTGATCTCCTCATCTACACAATTTCACAGACGAGCTTTCAAACCCTGCGGGAATGCTGTCACTTTGTACTAGAGTAAGGGACAAAATCCTTGCTGATTTTTTTCCTAGCTTGGCTAGAAATTGGTAATTATGTTGTACACACTATAAACTATCAAATCTGTTGCTAAATTTTTGTCATATAAAGCTGCAGCTGCTAATCTGCAAAGATACATGCTTCTTCCAATTTTCAGATCAGTGAGTAATCTCTGGACCATGGAAACAAGCTCACACTAGTATTACAAATGTTGTTTATCTGTTTGCCGATGTAAAATCTTAAGCATCGATGTATGGAGGCTTCTCAAGCACAAAAGCTGAGATCAGATTTTTTTAAAATTTGTGCCATTGGCCTTTTACCTGCTTTGAAATATTCATGTTCAATCATTGTTAAATCCTAAAGCAATTTCCCCTCCATGCAGAGAAGATGCAGAACTTCTGGCACTCTACTACATTCTCTGTTCTCAGATATCAACGTCTACAGTATGGTCCTAAATGGTTTTATGTAATAAATAATTCTTTGGCCAATGGAGAGAACTATTCTTTTTATTAACATAATGAAAAACTAAGTATATTGAGAAACAAATTAAGTGGGCACCAAGGGGGGATTGCTGCTAATATTTCATAACTGCATATAGATGCACACATATACATATACACACACAAACATACAAAAAAATAGGTTTAAACAGAATATGAACATAACAAACTTGTTCCTCCCTAATTGTAAGTTATTTTCTTAGGGACTAAACAGATTTACATACTACTATTTATATGGTTTAAAGTTTCACCCCAGGCCAAAAGGAAAATTATTGTAAGAAACCAATCCACTTTAAGAAGCATGTACAATTTAATCTGATTGCATCATTGGATTTTACTATGTAAGCTGTTCAAAAAAGAACGTACTAATAGGTATCATAATATTCAATGGGAGTGAAATAAATCATTAAAGAAGCCTTAGAAGTCCAGTTCATTCAGCCTGCAGCAACACTATACTATCACAGTGGCCAGAATGAACCAGGCAAGAAAGTCCTGACAAAGATCTAAGAAAGACCAAGGCAATTTTGACAAACCTAAGATAGAGAAAGAGCACATTTGTATTCTTTAAAGAGCTAGAAGTCTGTAATACCATAGAGCAATACAAAATCTTACAGCATCATCCATCTGTTGCAGGAGCCGGTGATATCATAACTATCAAAAGTTTCAGGATATACTTTCAATATACAGTTACTTTCCCTCTGAGTTATTACTGACAAGAGTAATTGTTGAATCTGGGTGCAGAAAATTTAATTTGGCCTCTTGGTAGCATTTTATTAGAGTGGGGACCTCTTTCATAGTTCTACCACAAAGACAGAAAAATAAAAGTTTCTGGTACCACTCACAGGCACACACACAGGCCATACTATCACTTTCATACAATTTTAGTGCAGTGGCTGGTCTGTAATAGCTTTTGGACACCTGTATGTTGTAGTGCAAGATGTAGTACATTATTGTTTGTGACACTCTCAAACACCAATTTATCAGACTACAGATTGCTTTGAGCCCAATAAATCTTTACAAACCCATCTAGAATGGCTGAGGAACATTTTCCTCCCCACCTCTCTCCTTTCCTTTTGGAAAGGGGTTTTATTTGTGCGGTTTTTTTGTGTGAAACCATTCTCCCTCAGATTCTGTCAGCCTGAGGTATTGCGTTTTTCTGTTGTGTAACGATGGAGAAAGACCTAGAAAGCTGTTTCAGCTTTGTAACACAACCATTCACACTGAGAAGAGTCAGCTATTTCTGTAGTTAAAAGGCAGACATAGAAAATTGTTATCTCATCATCTAGGTGTATCATTAACATCTTATTTTAAATGCTGTGAAAGCTGTAAAATAAAGAATTTCCTAGGGAGAGATGGCTTTCGTTCTCGCTTCCTCAGTTTCTACAGGCAAAAGCCTACGGCAAGCAGCTGGAGCTCCACCTATCTCTAAGCGGGAGCTACACGCCCTCTACCATGTGTTATCTTTAAAATCAGGTAAACTGGAGAGAGATGTTCTGGCTCTGTCTACAGATACCCCCATCAAAGAGCTCTCCAGCTAAACTTCAGTTCTCAGGCATCCTAAATTTGCATCTGCACCACTGAGTTTATTGCACATTGAGCTCATCCATGCAGCAGGAAATTTTTTAGGGCTAGCAACCGTTTTCTGCTGTCAATAGGCACAATGTTATACTAACCACAGCTATCAAGCATACAGGGGAGCAGGGAAAGAGAGAAAAAGAAAAGACAATCTCCATTGTTATGACATTCTCTGCATTTCCTAATCACTTCAAGCAATTACTTTTGCGCATTTTTCACTCACAGGTACAGAAACTGTACCATTCCCTCCTCTGCCTCACTATGTATGTTTGATTATTTTTATACTGCTTTCCCAGAAGTTATTGACAACATGCTGACAGTGGGGAATACACAACACCTCACACAGACACTCTGGGAGCGCATGTACACGAACACATTTTCCATGTCGCTCTCAGTGAATTTACAGCCCAATGTACTGAGAACAAACAGCAATCTGCTGCTTAGCATGAGAGACCTCAAGATTCATCCTTGAGAGATATGTCTTAAAAGCAGATAACTTCTGTAATTTTAGGTTCTGGTTCAAGCAGGCAAATGATGAGAACAAGCTGGCACTTGCTGAGCAGAGACATAAAGAAACTGCTCGACTACAGAAGCTCTCTGGAGGCAAAGTTGGTACTTTGGCTCATTTGCAAGGCTGGGCAGAAGGCAAGAGGTTGATTATATAATTTTTAGTTTGTTTAGGCAAGTATGGCTTGCTGGACTGACTTGTACATCAGTGGAATAAACAAAAAACAAAATAAACAAACAAAACTATACCAATTAATAAAAAAAAACCAACCCCCAAAACAAAACAAAAAACCAAAGCCAATTAAACAAACAAATGAAAAAACCAGCAACCAAAAAAGCATGTTCAGTTGTCCAGGAAGACAAAACCTCTGTGAATGGTAGAAAGCTGTCTCCTCACAGGACTGCTGTTACTAACAAAAGAATAGTTACTGTTCAAACTCATAAATCTCAGCCTTGCTTTATTCAATTGTTTCCAGCTCTGATCTCCCAAAAGCAATATATCTCACTTGCTAAAATTAACTTTTTTCCTTTCTATTAGCACATTACCTGTGTTTACATGAATTAGTCAGCTGTAATTAGCCTGGAGGCACTTCTAGCCATATAGTGAGACTTGATTTCTCTTTAGATGACAGAAAAAAGTCAGATCCAGAAAGTTAAATTTTGAAGGTAAATTTAAGAGATGGCCTATGTTGAGGTAGGAGGCACTGAAATGGAGATCTTCTTGTCAATGTTTGGTTGAATTCCATCCAAATGTGACCAGCCAGCTTCAAGCCCAACTATAGTTAATTGCTCCTCTTCAAGGAAAGTTCTTCAGAAATTCAGTACTGAAGCATCAGTAGACACTAGTCCAACTCTGGAGTTGTTTGCAATGAGCAATCTGCCCACACAGCACACAGAGTGAATGGATATTTAGTGAGAGGTAGAGGAACATTTTATATTTCCATATCCCAAAGAGGGGAACAATGCTAAAAATGTTATGACCTCCTTCTTAGCATCTGATTATCTTCTTTCCTTATGAGAAATGAAACACTAAAATTAAAATTAAAAATAAAAAGGGTTAGGAGACCTGACATGACTGAGAATCTTTATCTAAAATGCAATGTAAGCCTAAAAACTCCATAAATATTTCCAGGAAAGGATGTTTTTATATGTAAGGGAGTCCCTTGTTAGAGGCAAAGAGAACTTTGGAGTCCAAATTTGGGATGTTTTAATTGACTTCCAAAGGATAAATAATGCCAGGAACCGGAGAATCTGAGTGGTTCTTTAAAACAGAGACACCAAAAATCACCTTTGTTTATGAGCTGGCTGAAGTTTAGGCAACAGGAGCCTGCCTTTAAGCCCAGTCCTTTTTAAGATCAAGCATAAGGCATTGGTCTCTTGATCAACACAACTGAGGGGTTTTGTAACATGTAGGAAAAAAAACTGTTGTCAACATTGTCAAACAGCAGTGGTTGGGAGAGGCTGGTATCTCATCTATCTTGTTTTACGTGCACAAAAGAAAGTGAAGAAAGGAAAGAAAAGTCAGTTATGAAATTTAAAAGTCTCTTTTTTTTTTTTTAAGAAGAAAACATCAATGTCTTTTTATTTTCTTTCTTCTGCTGTGATTTTCCAACTCTTTTGCATTCCTGAGCTGAGGCATCAATTTATAACTCAAGCACTCTGGGATGAGTTTGGGGCACTCTGAACCCCTTCAGGCCAGGGACAGCACCAGATCTCTGTTCATACTGTTCACGTTTATTTTTTTTAATACAAAAACAAACTAGGTAAGGAAGGCACATGCTATGCAGGGTAATCTAAGCAGAACATACTGGGGGTGGGGGGAAATAATTCCTATCATGTATAAAATTCTGACATTTCAGTGCTTGTTTTTGCCCCAGATCTGAATGCAAGTTTAAATTTAGAGATTTGTGGGAGATGCAAATTCTTTATGTCCCCTCAAAGAATCATTTCAAAAAAGAATCAGAGCATTTTCTTTCAAAACTGTCAGAACATTCTGAAGTGATATATATGTATGCTTAGAGTTTATGATATAAAAGAGAAATATAAAAGAGATTTAAACATTATCAAAACAAAACACTTGAAGGCTTTTTCACTGAAAATTGTTAAAATGAAAAACCTTCATATGTCAAAGAAACTGCTTGTTTGGATAAAAACTTTTTCCATTGAAAAATTTTTGTGTAGTCTACCTACAAGTCAGTGAGGAAGATTTGCTTTCTACAGTTAGCTGAATCTGCAATTAGGCAGTAGTGAATTATCATGCCTTGGGCAGCCTTGGTTTTGTAATACATTCTGTGCACACAGGACTTCTAACCTAGGAATCTGAAAACATTTTGCATAGATGACAGACATAAGCATGCTACACCTGTACCAACATGAAGCCTTTTTCAGCCTCTTTCAGAACTGGTGCGTCAATTCCCACTCGGCTGCATGGCATACATAATGGTTCATATCCAGGCTTCTCTCCAGAGTGAGTTGAACAGTTTCCCTTGCCAGAAAATCCTGCCTAGTACATGCTGTGCTTCTGCCCATCCATATAGGATGGACATAACCTTGGTAAACTTGTCTGCAATTTGAACCCAGCTGGGTCTGAGAAGAGCTGCCCAGGTGGCAAAATGGGGTAGAGGCAGTTGTCTGCCAGCCTACTTCAGATTTACTTGTATCCTTTCTGCTATTTACACAAGACGGCACAAGATCTATAGTTTTACCGAACCTTTGTACAAATCTGAATGACAATATAAGTGAAAAACTGTGGAAACATTGCATTTCAGAAAACTTGAGGTGGGGTAGGAGATAATTCAAAAGGTCTTCTGGGACATTGAAGAGTTTCCATGTCTGTCTGTCCAGGTCAGGTCCACAGGATGACACTAAAATATTTCTGAAGAAATCATCCTTTCTTCCCTTCCTTCCTGTAGGGGACAGTTAGAAAAGAAAGGAAGCCAAGAGCTGTTTCTCAAGAAGCTTCTTCCTCTACTGCCTTGTGGACTTTCTTTTTCCTTCTCATGGTTTAATTATTATTGTTCAGTGTTTGACATTAAAATTACATTCAGGACCATTACTCTTTCTTTCTCCTGCCTATAGCTGACAGCCCTCATCACAAGGACACACTCATTGTGGTAACAAGAGGAAGTCATTCTTCTGGTGTGAGAGAACATCTTACATATTCCATAAAAGGTGTTAATTACAGTTAAATAATTGTCCCAATAAACATGCTACTGACTCTCCTCATAACCCTTTGGCTTAAACCAGTCGAAAATATCACAGCCTTTGCATTTTGAAATCTGTAGCACAAGATCTTGTGCAGTATCTCCTTATGGGACCATCAGATTTCATCCAAGTATTAGGCTACAGAACTGACATCAAAGCAGACCACTCTTGATTTCATGGTAGGCATATATTAGAGCAATATGCAATATTGGAGTGACATTAGGGAGGTGCTGAAAAGACTTTCACTACTGGAAATGAGTATTCCTTTCTTAGGTAGACCAAAGCAGAAAAAATGCAGATTGCTTCTGCTGCTAGAAAATTTCATCATGAGTAGTCAAAACTTAATCATGAAAACAAAACCCACACACTGAGTGTGCCAGCCACTTCTACACAGGCAGCTGAATCTTCATCTGGGCAGAAATCTTGGCCCTGTTGTAGCTGATGGCACTGACCCTGAGGATTTTGGTCTGGCCAGTGTTTCACCCCAGGTTTCTGTCAGTCCCATTACAGACTACCACCTTCCTGTCATGGCTTCTGCAAGCAACTGCCACGTGCTTGACTAGCTGTGCTTTACATTGTCATTCACCAAGAAGCTATATTCAATGTTAGCTGTTAGTTTTTGATGTCTTCTGCCAAAAATAAAAGTCGTTTCTGTATGGATTAATTGGTGATAAACAATCTTCAGTCAGTGTATTTAATTGTCTGTAGGCTGCAAACCAATCTCTCTCACAAAAAGCTGCTTGAAACCAAATCTGCCTGAAAAGATCTTTTCCTTTAAATTACAGTGGCGCTCAGTCTCTCTCAGATATTGTAGCTCAAGTGAATTACTGGAAAGAATGGATACTGAGAACAAAAGAAAAATGATTGGCGAGAATAGAGGCTGATAGGATTGAAATAAAAACCTTCCAGTGGGGAGGCCTGAGCATAACTGCATGTCTTTGCATATTTCCCCAAGGAAGAAGGTAACAAATGGTTTTGGCAGGAGAGAGGCATTTTAAGGCAGCAAAATAAAAGGGTCATGTATCAAACCAAATTGTGTTGGCTTTGAGATGTATTAAATCTTTACATGATCTTGTTTTTCTTTGCAAACCTTTTTTTTTCTCTTTAAAGAAGCTGAAGACTCGACATTTGAGGGTTTTTGATAATAATTATATGCTGCATATTTCTACATTTCTGCCTATATGCATTGTATGTAGGATTATAACATCCCCACAGAAAGCAAACTTCAATTTAAGGAAACATTAAGGTTCCAAAGGCTGTAAAATCAAGCAAAATTATGAGATGCCAAAATTCTGATTGTTTTTACTTCCTTAATTGAATCTCCCAAATAAAGCATAGGAAATTGCTTTTAATTGCATGCTCACACATACCCACAAACCTATAGTTTCTTTGTCTCATACAGTGAACAAAATGTTTTTCACCATTGAGTAGCTTTAGCATCTGGCTAAAATAATAGAGAACAGGAATTACTTTGAAGAGGCATCTAATATCGGGCCCACTGGGGGGGTCAAACTGACTGATTTAAAAATACAAAATTCATAAGAAGAGACAAAATGAACAACCACACTCAGAATGCAGAAAAGAAATGAAGTGAAACCGTGAAAGTATAAAGAAAAAGGACAGAAGGGGGAGGAAACGAAGCCTGTGGTAGGATGTATTACAGAGAGAACAACTTGTTCACTCGTGGGAACTGAGGGGGATTCAAAAAGCTAGAAAATGGTCAACTGCTTAAGGACTGGAAAGAATCCTGGAATTGGCAAAAAAAAGAAATAGTGTCTGAAAAAATTGTCTTTTCACATCTGCAATTTCCACTTGCCCTTGTTTTGTCAAGTCAACATCAGTTGGCTACCCAGTATAAATCCTGAAACATTTCACTCATGCTTAAATTCTCCAGTTTAGACAAACAATCTAGCAATCATGCAGTTCTCTATCTTCCCCCTTTTAAAATCTGCTGACAGTGTATATGAAGGCAGCAACATTTCACTGCTCTTAAATAAATCCGTGACACTTTTTCATTCATTGTTTAAACTCCAGTATCCTACAGTCATGCAGAGAAATGTAAATCTCCTCTTGCCAGCTCATTTAAGAAAGGCTCTGGAGGGTAAAAGAAAAATAATCCTTCACAAAAAGTAATATTCCACAAGGATTCCAAACTGAAGGAAGGGGGTGTGTGGAAAAACAAAACAAAACAAAACAAGCACAAACAAACAAACAGGCACACCCCCAAACAGTTTTGTATCCTGAGGCCAAATTTTTCTGGAACATATATAAAGACCTTTTTGCACCTCATGCCACATGATTCAGGACCCTTATATTCCTGTCTTATTAACATAAAGGAACACGATATCCAGCAACAGTCTGAAATGTCACCCAGTCCTTGGTATATGTGAGCAGTGTACAGTCTGCTTTATGTATTTAAAGCATTTTCTTTTACCAGAGTTCATTATTCTGAATGAATATAAGACTCCAACCGTCAGTGACAGGAAAACCACAGGGAATGAAATACTTTTAGGCATGTATAGAGCAACTGTGTCTAATGTCCTCATCAGACTTTCACGCTGGAAAAGAACAACAGCTACCATATGGACAAATAAGGACCGATCTTTAAGTCACCCTCTGTTCAATGGAAAATTATTTGCGGTAGGAAAGGCCCCCTCAGGATATCAGAAGGCCAAGCTGGCACTGTGTACGTACGTCTAATTCAGCCATGCACAAAGGAATTATTCTGACAACTGGCATGACAAGCCCAGCAAAACAAAACAATTAAGCTCTACAGTTGGGATCTCTCTCCACAGTGAGCAATAGTTGCAGTGTTGTTGCCGGCTCAGCTGCAAGCCTTTGGCCCCTCCAGCCCACTGCCTCCCACTTCCCTTTTTTACACAATTCCAGAAAGTGTTCCCATCCTCTCAGTCCCCTCTGGGGCACAGCAGTCTCTTCACAGGAAGCTTTTGCCAGGACTTTCCAAAAGATTGGAATGGTTTACATTCATGTGCAAGATGTCCTGGGGAAAGCGGATTAGTGTTGGAACATTACGTGAGTAAAGGCACACAAAGATGAACTGGGGACAGCGTCTAAACAGAAAGATGAGCTGAGTTAGCTGCTTGATATTGCTTTCAGTCTTCCCTTACATTCAGAAAAAATGAAAGAAGCAGCATGCAGCAAAAACTTTCATTTTAAACAAAGCCTAATTTGGACCTGCCATACCTGATCAATCTCTTTCATTACTGGTTATTTCCCTAAATGAGCATGATCCGGATTCAAATGTCTCCTCTGTCCAAGGAAATTGAAAAGAAAAATCTCTTATCACCCAGGTAAGTGTTTTGGTTCTGTAGTGAGGCTCTCACACTCCATCCCTTGGATGATCCTTCATCTTACACAGAATAATTACCATACTTTGCATAAGCAAGAGAGAGAGAGTCCTAGTTGTTAGTCCACTCACCCAGGCAGGAGAGGATAAGTTATACTTAATATTCTGAAGATATATATTACTTAATATTATAATTTTTAAAAGATAGAGTGCAAATCATTGCTAGGTTCACATTTCAATCTAAATACAGAATTATCCCATGATATTCAACCACCAAGCGATGGAGAAAACTTTTCAAGGGGATCCCTTAAAGGATTTCTCAGCACTCTTATTTAGCTGTGCCTTAGACTCACTGCACAGTATGGCTCATGCCACATGCTCATCTAACTTTTACTTGGAAAGCAACATATTATGATTTTTGAATCATTTTTGTACAGCTTGGATAAATGCATTCAATAATGACCTTAAATAGGTACATTACATCTTTCTACTATTTCTGCAAAACAAACTAGAATGCATTTATCTGGATATCATCAATACATTGTCCACAGTTAACAACCTTCCTCACTCCCATCATCCCACTTCCAACAATGAATGCAGTGATCCTATTTCTCTCCACATCTTAATTTCGCGCCCATCCAGGATCCCTCTCTACATGAACAACTGTTGTGCCAGTTTCTACATATAGAGTTGATGACAGAAACACCCAGGCTTTTCAAAACATATCAGCACCTACTCTTCAAGCCTTTAGACATGCACTCAATGAGCAGTCTACAAATACCTAAATAGCTCCCTTTCTCTCCAAAAATCCAACAGAAAGCCTCAGAAACCAGGGAAACAGAATTAATCTCCCAGAATAGCAGAAGAAATCACAGCTCAATTACCAGTGTTAAAAGGTAGAAGCACCAGTGACTGTAATAGCAAGAATAGAAACTGTGGCACAGGCCAAACTGGTACTACTACCCATACTATATTATTAGTAGTGTCTGTAATGGATTTGTCCTAAAAAAAGGCAATAGAGATCCTTATATTTGTGGGGGAAGGCAACAAACAGTGCCTATCAGTACACAAACTTGTACAGCGATGATCTAAGATTGCTGATGGTGTTTGGAAAAGGGAAAATTTTTCAAATAGCCAGGAATCTGATGTGTAATGATGATCCTAGTGAATTTGTTAATACTGAAACAATATTTCAGACATTTATCAATAAATAAGATAGACCAAATATAGTGTGAGAATATGTATATGTATGTGTGTGTATATATATATATATAATTATTTTCAATTTAGGAAATGAAACTCTTAGCAGTAACAAGGATTAAGTAGGATTAAGCAGGCCTAACTCAATGTCAAACTAATCTGATGGTGAGCAGTGTGGTCACATGTCTGGAGAAACAGACCATTCCAGTGCCTGTGGCAGCTGTGGGATTGCATCTCTGCAACACTAAGTTGCATTTGGCCATGTGTGCTGGCAATGCAGCCATTGCCAGACCAACTGCCATGGCACAACTCCCTCAAGATCAAACCCAGGTTCTAGGGAAATATCCTCTTGGCTAACAAAGTCCACAGTGCATTGTGGTGACCTGAGCAGCTTTACAATATGCGGAAATCCTAAACCATGACTAGATCCTGTGCATTCCCTTGTGACCTGGCACAGCAGCCTTTTTCTCGTAACACATCAGCAAGTACAGATGTGACAACCACATCCAGTGTACCAGCAGCCTTTGTGCTTACAGAGGGAAGGAAGCAGCAAGGTAAAGGCACCTTGTTGATGATAATGGCAGCACAATGCAGGTCCTTTTCTGTTAGTATTCTGATACTACAGGTATGGTTGGAACTCTACACAGATTTTCTTGAGATAAGGTTGAATTTATACTGCTGTTCTTCCCCTTCTGATGATCAGCTCACTTTTTCACCACAAACTGGCTAGGTGCCATGCCTGGACATGCCCTAGGAAATGTACTCTGGGCTAGGAATGCATAGGAAAATGTGGAACAGCATGTCCATATTCAAAACCTTGCTCAAGATCATTTCAGAAGCCAGAGCAGAGCTCTGACTTGGCTGTGGTACTGGGACTGTATATATTCTGATCATCCTCTTCCTGTCATATGGAAGATTAGTGCCATTCAGTTCTTGCATGCTTTCTGGGATTAAAAACAAGAGTGACAAATTAAGCCCTAATGCCAGCAGATGTAACTCCATTTGTGCCAGTGAAATTTTAGTCACTTACTCTACAGCTATGCTTGGTGGAGTGAAGCTGGGGGAGCTATGGGAGCTAACTGCAAAACATTGTTTTGCTCAGATAATACTTTTTTGTTGAAGTCTAAGAATAACTATTGTCAGGCTGACAAAGACAGATTTCAAGTTTTTTGTTATTTTCATAACTTTAAAACACTGCATTTGGCGAGAATAACAAGTTTTATGATACATATCAGTTTACATTGAAACCCTTTAAACACTGCAGTTTAGAATATCCCTATGGCGTAGCTCCATCATGCACGTCTTAGTGGTATGCTTGCACTGAACCTTATTCAATCCTATCAAATGGGTCTTGTTGCAGCAACTTTTTGTTTAAGAATTACAATTAATGTGATGAAGCAGCTGATTTTTCTGTGCTTGCCGTATCTTTGTACCAGTCAAGGAATTTGCTTAGGGGAAATAAAAGAAAATAAAACAAAAAAAAACCCCAGATCACTCACTCATAAAAGGATTTAGTGTTTATCTGAAAGAGAAGGAAGCCCTGGGGAACCCACGCAATACTTTTAGCTTATCTTCTCATCCTGATATGCTGTGCAGGATGCTATACTCTCACTGCACTTTGATTAAGCAGAGTGTATGAGACTGGCCAGAGGAGGAATAATCCTTTTGCCTGGATGCAGTTAACACATATGCTATTGTGATGCATCAGTCAGCAACCTTGTTAAAATATCATTATGCTATTGGCATTTGATTTGAAAGCCTGCTTCTTACTGAAAACAAGCAAGAGACCATCAAAGATAAAGAACCGCTATTACCCTGGCACTTTGATTGCAATCTTCATTTCATAGCTGGCCAAAATAATGTTTTAATTGACATTGCTACATCGGGCTAGCAAATACCTTTTCTGACACACAAGCAAATGGGGGCAAAAAAAGGTATATTAATCTTTCAGCAGTAGCAGGATGCTTCCAAACTCTCAATGCAATTTTTCCTTCAGTCACAGGTACTGATTTTATTTTACAAAGATTCAAGAAACTGCTCTTGAGACTGGAAAACTGACTTAAAAAGTTAAACACTGACTTAAAAGGAAACACTGACTTAAAAAATTGTCTTTTTGCTACTCCAGTGCCTAATTTCTTTTTTTGTGCAGTACAGTTCTTGGTTCACTTTTCATTATCATCTAGGAAAAATAATCTGCCTAATTTTTTATCATTGCAGGGACATACAGTACAAGTGACACATTTGCTTTCCTCTGTTTTCTTCCTGGGACTTAGTATGGCTTTACCTTTTGATCTTCTACTATCATATGAAAAATAATTACTGAGTGGTTTGTGGCCTGTGTGAATGGTGGCAGGTGGAATGGATGTTCTGCAAATCTTTCTGAATGTATTTTCTATTATATATTGTCTGTAGTAACAGGGAAATTGACTTAATAACCCGTCTGACCAGCAGATCTTTCCAGTACTATGCATCTATGATGAAAAACATCAAAGACTTAGGATATAAATTAAGATTATACAATCTAACAAGAATTTATATTACAAACAAGCAAAACCACCACCATAGAGAAAAGCTCCAGGCAAATCTAAAAGAAAACCTGCCTGAGAGAGAACACATGTTGCAGCACTTATTAGCTTGAACACAGCATTGTTATGAAGCAGTTATATGGCTCCCAGTTCAGAGCTGGCTTATGCCAGCCAGATGACAGCACAGTATAGCATGAAAGAGATCAAAAAGATCAAATATACACACTAAAACAAAAGATTTTGTCTTCTTTAGCTTGGAAAACAAAAGCTGAGTGAAAATACCATCGTGCCCTATATATGTATTTGTCAAGATAATACTAGAAGGACAGAAGACACATCTAAAAGTAAAGGACATGGCTAGCACAAGAATAAATAACCAGTAAAGAGGTGTCTTCTGATCATTACAACACTTAAGTTTTGAAGTAATAACTATTAAGCAAGGACAAATGCCTATACTAATTTTAAGATAGAGTCAATCAGTTTATGAAAGATATTTTATAAACTTCTTGTCTCTAATAGCAATAAACAGAACTTGATGAATGCTGCAGTTCCCTTCCTATCCTGAGTTGTGTTCACTTCATCAAACCTTCATATCTTAGTGCAGTATTATTTTCACAATACTTCTGAGTCAGCCTTACTGAAAATTTTGATTTATCCAGTCATCAAAAGAAAAAGATTTTAAATCACTCCTGACCTGTGATTTACCCCTAGAATGAAAGACTTCAGATCCTGCTGGGGAGCTCCTTGATCTCAAGATTCTCTCTTCTGAATGCATCACTTTCTTTTCATCCTCTTTCATCTTTTCATCTTAAACAACTACATTTTATTCATCCATATTTCAAAACCATCCTCACTCATTCTTTCTGCTGCACTAACAAGATAATAACTCCTAATTTTTAAGTTGCCAACATAGCATATGCAGTATTTCAACCAAAAAAAAAAACCTAGAAATTAGTGTGTAAGGATGATTAAAACATGAACTGAATGCAGTGCATCTGTCAGAGCATCCTCGGTTATAGGTAACAACCTGTCTAACATCTCTTTAAGGAATGTAGCTACTTTCCAGAGGTCTAAAGTCAAATACATTGCCTTAGAAAGTAGCTTTAGAAAAAACCACAGAGCTCTCTACTTGGTAATTTAAATGACTGACCATTCAATTTATGAGCATTCTCAGCAATAAAATTCAGCCTGAACTTAATAATAGCACATTTTATGTGACAACGATGACAATTACAATCTATAGTTACTGCAGTCACCCTTTGGTCTAGGGAAAGATGACAGTATTAATTACACACACTTGCCATTTGTCAGACTTAACTTGGCAGGCGATTGAGCTCTGAACCATCTTCAGCTTGACTTCTACATTTTCCATTTTCTAATCCACTGGAACGAAGATAATTAGAACAGAGAAAAATGAGAGGCTTTCTTCTTCCTGACTTGTTTAAAGATGTCCCAAACGTCTACCACATGTTACTGGCATATTCAGTAACACCACAGTCACATTAAGGCTGTGCCACTCCAGTTAAGAATCTGTCGGCATTTACTTGACAAAGACTGTGCTGCAGAGGTACTGCATATCTCATTCATTTTCATTTGTGTTGGATGAAATGCAACATGAAAAGTCTCTCAGCCCATATGTAACTTTCATATAATTCTAACATTTCTTGCTATTTCTGTCTGCAATTCTATTTCCCATGTTTGTTGACATCTGTAGCCTTCTCAGGGAAATTAAAATATATTGACTTTCTTTAAAAATTGCAAAAAGCATTTATCTAAATTCTTTGTCAACTGAAAAGAAAATCATTGATTCCAGTTAGGAAACTACCTCTACTGAGAAGAATAGCTAAGTACTTGTTTTTTCTGTACTTAAGTATGCAACTGCATGTAGGGATTCAAGGTCAAATACTAAAGTAGACAAGAACTTAAGCATATGTATTAGAATTTTCTTGAGCTGGTATATCCATCTAAAATATCCTTCCAAACCCAGTTCTGAGGCCACAGCACCCCAACAGTTTGAGCTCCCCTGAAGTGTGGACAGACCCCCGCCGTGTTTCCCTCTCCACAGACGCGTTTCTGTCCTGTGTCATTTTGTAGGTAAACTCCACACTTAAAACTGTTCCCAGCAATATTGAGACACATTAAATGCTTTGCCACATCTCCAGGGCAAAGTATTCCACATGTAAATGTTTGATCTTCAACTCTATGCACTGAATGAAAATTCAAATATCCATGCTAAGGTTTCTGCCTGGCCACCATCTAGGCTTCTTCTTGCTGTCTCACAATCTCACATGTAGCTGCTTTAAAAAAAAAAAAGCACACAAACTACAAACAGCCCAATTTTAGAGATGGTAAAGGTTTCACGGCTATTCTCTGTACTTAAAAGGTGAAAATGTGGCTTGAACTAGCACCATTTAAAGAACTATTGCTTATGCTGAATTGCCTGTTTTAAGTACATACATCAGTTCTAAGCATTCTATCATGAGCCCTATTTATTGCGGATTACGTCTTCTTTCTGAATTTGGAGATATAGGATTGCAATACTGAATGCCGTTTAAAAATATCTTGAGGCCTTAATATTTGATCCATGCTGTATGTCTAAAAAGAATATTAAGTAAGTGTGTCAAGGGAATTGTTGAGGGGTAATAAACCAAAAAGTAATCATTACAAGTGAATAAATTGAATACTCGAGGCAGAACACTTTCAGAGCAGTCAGATCCATAATCTCAAATACCCATACTCAAATACCTACATTTAAAAATCAGACTGACTGGCAGAGCTTTTTAAGTACTTAATAACAGTTGTGGTTGTAAATCAAATACACCAAAAATATTTCCTGCTTTTTAATTTAAGTCCCCGATTACTGATGCTGTAGTCTTCCACTTGAGATCGCTCCTCTCAGCTTTGGCCATGAACAAGCACTGCTCCACAGAGACACACAAAAAAAGCCACGGCCAGGCAAGCATATGTCTAAAGACACTGCACAAAATTTCCCAGTAGGACAGGCTATGGAAAAAAAAAATTGCTGAACACACCTTTTGCTGCACAGCTATGGAAAATCATAAAGCCCCGAAGTTATTAGTGCAGTGGCTATGCGTGTGCTTGCTAACAATCCCTCAGCATCCTCTTCAAGCAACACTTCCACAGAGTTTTTAAGAGTTCTGGAAAAGATCTTGTTAAAGTCATATCACAAACCAAAATGGATCTATGGGGAGATTTCCATTCCTGGGGTATATTTACACTTTTATTGGTATGTTTTTGAGGGGCTAAAAGAGTAAGATGTATAAATATAGATAAACATATACAGGCAAACACACACAAATACAAACACTTATATTTGCTTGTTTGTACCATGCCACCAATAGTAACAGCAACAACAAATACAACTGATTTAGAGTAAAGCTTCACTGCACTTTGTGCAGCATCCATTGCTGCTTTACTGACAACAGAAACTTCCCTTAAAGCCAGCAAAAGTTACGCCTTACTGAAGAGCACAGACAATGTTTTGAAGCCTGGGTGCTGTGTTTTGTGTCTCTCAGAGAAGTGACCATATTCAGCTGTTAGCTGGAGGGGTTTTTTGAGCCGTGAGCAGCTGTCCGGTGTGTGGGGCTGCCCTGTGCTTCAGCTGCCTGAGACATAATGTGATATACACACACTTCCCTTTCCCTTTGCACATATTACTTGTATTCAGAGGGGGTTTCAGGGGCTCCAGGTCTTTGGATTGCTGTGCAGAGAACTATCGCAATTTCTTACTACTTGCAGCTTCAAACTTGTCTGTTAGTTGCTCAGCAAAATCCTTCATTTCCAATTTACTTTCAGATGCTTTGACTCTTTCTCTTCCTCCTTCATTTTCCTCTTTCCAAAGGAATAAATTGCAGCTGTTCCCTCCTGTCCTAAAGCCAATTGCTCAAAAGACAGGAGCTCACATAAGAACAAGGAGCAATCTTCCTGTCAGCTGCAGCATTGTAGGGCCATTCAATGCCCTCATGTGTAAACAAACTGCAAATACAAACCTCTGTATCCATGGCATGACTGAGGTCTATCCTCTGTATGCGAGATATCCTGTTCCCTTCTACTTTATCCTCCTAAGCTCTATCTTCTGTTGCACTTTTGGCTAGAATGAAAAGTCTTTTTCTTATCTTTCTGCTCTGTGAATGTTCAGACAGTACTAGGTCACTTTGTAAAAAAGTCTGCTGTCAAGTACAGAACTACTGGATTTGTTTCAGACTTCTTAATCTGCATTTTCTACTAGACATTCCATTGAGGACATTCAAGACTTGGTATATGTGAAAATCTGGAGTCTCATGCAAATACTTTGAATGACATCAGATAAAATTTATGGGTTTCTAAGTTCAGCAAATACAAATTTAATACAAATTTAATACACACCACACTGTGTTTTAAATAGGATGTGCAATCTGAGTGAAAAGTTAATAAATCAGCATTTAAATGTACTCCTCACAAGCCATATATACTTCTCTCTCTACCCCCTCATGCCCTGATTTATTCAATATTTCCTTCACATTTCTTCATGCCCAACTGACCATTAGTTAATCTCCTAAGAAAACTGAGGAGGTGCCATTTTTTGCACAACTTTTGGTTCATTGTTCACAGTAAATAAATAGACCCACATTTTCTTACAGGTTTCAGTACAAGCTCATGCAGCACTTGAATAGAGATTAGGTCTTCTCTATGAGCCCCCAACTGTAGTGGTTTCTGTTCTATGTATTTACGTTTCTTATCTGAATATTCTACAATAATTTCATATATAACATTTACCCAAGCATTAGGTCCCTTTCAATAATTCACAACAGTTTCACCAATCTCTACTGGAGTACATTTTCCTCTATCAACTTCTGCGCTTTGCCTCTATGTAGAACTGTTCTTCATTTCTGTTTGCATTGCTGTCCTGATAAATATACATCAGGCACTGTCAATGGGCTTGCTGGTTGTTCCACTGTAATTTTGCTGGTTCTGATTGCATACCCCTTCAAAAAACACTGTTATGCCTTGCAATTTTTGTTTGTTTGTTTATTTTCCAGTTGTGGATGTATGTTTGGATTCTTGCAACTTTCCCATTTTATGCTCTTGTTATAACTTTATAACTTCATAGGATTCAGTCTGTAGTGTTTCTCAGACATATTTCATCTCCTCACATCTTTCCACTTTCCAGTTTCATGTTCCCATTTTAAGTGGTTTTTAATATTCTCATTTTGCCAGGTTTGATCTATTGTTTTAGATCTTTGGTTCCAACCAAAATAAAATATCTGATAATGAACTCTGCCTAAGTAGCATAATTTCATGCCTGATTTACAAAGTTAATGTCAGTCACAAGCCTTCTAAAGGACTTTCCTTCCTTTTGTGGTTTCACTTGGAACCTGTATGCTTGAATTGCTTTGCTTTTCTTAGGAATACAGTGTTCTTCACTCCGACTAGTTGTATTGGGTCTGGTTGAGATGGAGTTCATTTTCCCCACAGCAGCCCTCATAGCACTGTGCTGTGTATCAGTAGGGAGTGAGGTGTTGCTAACACCCCAGTGCTACTGTCAATAACACACCAGTGCTGTAAACACACAGCATCACAGCCGTGTCTCCAACATCCACCACACCAGTAGGCTGGGGGTGGGCAAGACCTTGGGAAGGGGCACAGCCAGGACAGCTAACCCCAGCTGACCAAAGGGATGTTCCACACCATATGATGTTTGATCTGCAGTAAAAGCTGAAATAAAGGAGGAGTAAGATGGGAATTCATTATTTATGACATTTCGCTTCCAGAGCAACTGCTACGTGTACCGAAGCCCTGCTTTACAGGAAGTGGTTGGACATCGCCTGCTGATAGGAAACAGAGAATATTTTGGTTTTGCTTTTCTTCCATGCAAAGCCTTTTTCTTTATTAAACTTCCATTATCTTGACCCATGGGTTTTCCCCATCCTATTTTTTTCCTCCCCCTATCCTGCTGAGGAGGGAAATGATAGAGCAGTTTTGTGGGCATCTGGCATCCAACTAGGGTCAGCCCACCACACTGATCCATCCTGGCTTAGATGCAGACTGTTAGACACCTGTAGCTCCAGGTCCAGCAATAGTATGAGAAACACTAACTTTTCTAAATCTCCTTTCTCAAAGAGTACATCTGGCCACATCTAGACATCACATCCTTACTGTTGTCGTTTTGCATGGCTGGGTTCTGGTAGAGGAAGCTACAGGGGTAGCTTCTGCAAGAAGCAGCTAGAAGCTTCTCCGAGGCCTGACAGAATAAACACCAGCTGACTCAAGGCTAGACCCGCTGCTGACCAAGGCCAAGCCAACTAGTGGCAGTCCTCACGCCTCTGGGAATCATATTTAAGAGAAAAACAAAAAATGCAAGCAGCTGCTTTTTGCCACCAGAGAACGGAGTGAGATCTAAGAAACTCTGTAGACAGACCAAAGTCAATGAAGAAGGGGGAGGAG
>VZTU01006734.1:4822-40972 GCA_013400835.1 Zapornia atra
CCCCTCCACTGGCTGTAGGTGGGGTCTTGGCCTTTTCCATGGGGTTTCTCCATGGGCTGCAAGGGCATCTTTCTCTCTGGCACCTGGGGCATCTACTCTCCCTCCCCGGCCTTGGTGTCTGCACAGCTCATTACATCTTCTCACTCCCTTCTCCGGTGGCAAAATGCAGCTGTTTCTGGGTTGTTTTCTCCTATATGTGATTCTCAGAGGTACTATGACTATTTCTCACTGGCTTGGCCCTGGTCAACAATGATTCTGGCCTTGGATTGTTTACATCTTGGAGATCCAGAGAATTCCAGCAGCTCCTCACAGCAGCCATTTTCTGCACCCCCTGTTCTTTTCCAGCACCCAACCTCGCAAAACTGCAACAACCAGAAAAAAGGAAAATCAGGGATTTTAAGAATGATATTTGTAATTTAGATGGGCACAATTCTCATGCACCCCTACTGCTAACTACTCATTTATTTTATTTTTTAAAGTTGGCAAGAATGCATGTGAAAGGATATTGGAGCATGTTCTATCACTGGACAGTGGCCAACTCTGGGCGACATACTTTTTTCCTCCTACAGTCCACTTTTATGTGTTCTAATTTATTTTAAAATACCCAACATTTAAAGTAATGTGTTTTAAAGATTCACAGAAGAGTTCTTGTTGTAGGGAAGAATTCCACCTTTATAAGAATTTGTGCTTTCTGATGTTATAGCCTCCATGTAGCAGATCTCTTCAGAGAATTCAAATCCAAAGCTATTGCAATGGCTTCAAAGCCTTAGACTGAAAACTGAAAATAAAACAAGTTAGTAGGAACAGGGAGAAAGAGAAAAGCTTCTGTAATGAACTGTTTATGACAGAAATGAAATTACTATTTGAAAGTATTTTTATTATGCTGACTCAAATTACTAATGGCTTACTCAATTGAAAAAATAGTTCATTCATGCTTTCTACCTTCACTGGTCATACCAAGCAGTTTGTACAATCCAGCTCTCAGGCTACTCTTATGTCAGTTGTGGTATCTCATCTATGCAGACCACCATGAATAAAAAAAGTTTACATTAACATATCATTGTTTATGCAGTGATACACAAGTTGATCAGAATTACTTGTCTTCCCTCTAAATTCTGAGAACATCTACCACCTCAGATAGTGTAAGTCATTGTATACACTGAATATTACTTCTAGAACTCTACAGTAGGGAACGTGAAAGACATGCACAATTTTTTTTCAAAAATTTTTCATTCTGAAAACCAAAATAGTGAGGGCTATAGAATAAAACTTCTGTTTAAGGAATACCACAGATCCACATCTGTATTCATTTTTGCATATTCAAATAATTCTTAAAATGTTGCTCCCAGAGAATGACAGAATCACAGAACAGCAGGGGTTGCAAGGGACCTCTGAAGATCATCTAGTCCGACCTCCCTTCCAGACCAGAATCACCTAGAGCAGGTCGCACAGGACAGCATCCAGGCAGGTTTTCCAGTCCCCTCACCATCTTTGTAGCCCTCCACTGGACTCACTCCAGCAGCTCCCTGTCTGTCTTGAACTGCAGAGCCCAGAACAGATCACAGAATTACAGATGTTGCTTCACAAGGGCAGAGCAGAGGGGAAGATAACCTCTCTTGACCTGCTGGCCATGCTCTTAATGCACCCCAGGATATCATTTGCCATCTTAGCCACAAGGGCACATCACTGGCTTCTGGTTAAGTTGTCCACCAGGACTCCCAGGTTCTTCTCTGCAGAACTGCTTCCCAGCAGATGTAACCCTTAGCCTGTACTGGTGCTTGGGGCTACTCCTCCTTAGGTGCATGACCCTACACTTGCCCTTGTTGAATTTCAGTAAGTTCCTCTCAACCCAACTCCTCAGCCTGTCCAGGTTTCACAGAATGGCAGAGAAGCCTTGTAGTGTATCAGCCACTCCTCCCAGATTTGTATCATCTGATGATATAGAAAATCTGTCCCCTTGACCAGGTCATTGATGAATATGTTGACTGGACCCAGTACTGACCCCTGGGGCACACTGCTAACTGCTGGCCTTCAACTAGATTCCACACTGCTTTTCACAGCTGTCTCAGCCATACTGTTGAGCCAGTTCTCAACCCACTGTCCATTCATCTAACCCACACTTCCTAAATTTACCTATATGGATGTTATGGGAAACTGTCAAAAGCCATGCTGAAGTTGAGGTAGGCAGTGACCACTGCTCTTCCCTCATCTACCCAGCCAGTCATGCCATCATAGAAGGCTGTCAGATAGGTAACGCATGATTTCCTCTTGGCGATCACTGTGTCCACCACATTGACCACTCCTGGTAACCTTTTTTCCTCCACATATTTAGAGATGAGATCCAGAATGAGCTGCTACATCTCCTTTCCAGGGATGGAGGTGATATAGTTGCCTTTTTTGAACTCCAGAGTGACATTGGCTTTCATCCAGTTCTTTAGGTACCTCTCCTGTTTTCCATGACTGTTCAAAGATGATGGAAAGTGGCATAGATTAACATCTGCCAGCTCCTTTAACATTCTTACCTCCAGCATCTGGGATTCCTGAGGGCTGTCCTTAGCGCAGTAAAGACTGAAGTAAAGACATTCAGTAACTCCATCACCAAGGTAACCGCTTCAATCATCAGTGGGCCCACATTTTCCCTAGTCACCTTTTGCTACTGATGTACTTGAAGAAGCCCTTCCTCTTGTCTTCGACATTCCTTGCCAGATTTAATTCTAAGTGAGCCTTATCCTTCCTCATTTCATCTCTGTGTACTCTGGTAATGTTCCTATAGTCCTCCCAAGTGGGCAGTCCCTTTTTCCACATTCTGTAAACTTCCTTCTTCCCTTTTTTTCCAGAAGCTCCTTGCTCACCCCATGTAGGTCACCTGCCTTCTTTGATTTCTTACCCACAGGGATGCAATGAAACTGTGTCTTGATAAGACTGAAAAACGCAGTATAGACTGTGACTTGAAGACAGTTTTCCATAGGAAAAATTTTGAACTGGCTCAAACCTCTAAAATGTATTCCTTTGTTATGCTGGAGTTCCTGGAACTTTTGAAAGATAATAACTCCTCTGGAAAAAAAAAAAAAGCCCAACTATATAGAAATAGCTAAAAATACATATTCAAAGATCCATTGTTAAGCATCAGCGTTAATTCTTATCTCATTTATTGTTTCAGGATGTGAAAAATCAAATTGGTATTTTTTGAGGTCTTTTGATGCAATCCTAACAAGTGATATTGGGATTTAAAAATTTTTTTTTTAAACCTGAAATAAGTTGATTTTCACTTGATTTCACTCCAAAATACTATTATAGTCAGAATTTTAAATGCAGGGCTATAAATGAGAGTACCTGAGGGTTTGTTTGGTATTTTCTTACATTGCTGCATTGGAGATGATGTGTCTTGGATGAGCTTTAAAAGAGCTTGTTTTATGAGGCATTTGATAGATTTGCTTCCTTTTGATTTTAAATCTTGAGAGAACAAACTTGGTCTGTGATGAAATTGTCACCCTCCTATTTCTAGAACACTTTAAGTTTCTTCAACACCTTACAATGACAGTGCTTCTTATTTTTCCCCACTGCTGTTAAAAAGTCCATTCATTTGGGCTAGCGTAAGCCTTTATTATATTTCTCCCCTCATCTATCCTTCAGTTAATAAAACCATAGGTGGTAATCCACAGTGTTTGTGTCACATTTCTGTGTACAATATGTGTGTAACTGTAGTGGTGCAGGGAATAGTCAATGGACATTAACTATGTTAAACAAGAAGCATTGTACCCTCAAGCATGAACCACAGATTCCCACAGAAATTCTCTAAATCAAGTGTTGAGTAGATTTTTGTCTTCCTGGCTATTTTGTTATCTCTGTTGTAAGACCCTTGGTTTTTTGGCGGTTCTAAACAGATATTGTGATAGACACCATGGTAAACAGCTCTCTTATTGTATTTTGTACTAGGATATTGAACATTTTCCTGAGCAAAGTGCAATGTGATGCCAAGTATTTCCATCCCCTGCAGCTTCTTACAAAGGGAACCAGTCCACAGCTTGCTAATAGAGATGGAGGAGCTCTTCCTTGTAAGCTTTCAAAATAATCCATTTTAAAAGACTGTTTCAGCATAATAAATGCTTGGTGACTTGAAATCCCAGTGGGTTTTGAAGAAACAAATACTGTACTGTATATGCCGAATCTGTACAATTTGAGCTTTGCACTTGAAGCACAGTAGACATGCCCTTGCACTGATATTAACAGTCTTCTCAGGTACTAAAGAACGAATTTATAGTTACAAATAAGAAGCCAGAATTAGCTACGATTTATCATTGATTTATGCATAGCATGGTTTCTACCTTTGTTATAACAAACATATCCATTCAATAGATACAGCTGTATGATGCGAATAGGAGGAAAAAGAAACGGGAATTAAAGAAACATTATGCTTGTATCAAGCTTATGCTGTTTAAGTATTGCAACTGTGGTTGAAGTTTAATGGCTCTGTGTGCAGCTCTGATTTTTTTCCTTCCCTCTCTCTTTGTTAGGTTAATTCAGCTTCAATAACAAGCCTTTTCTGTCCTGCTACCAAATACCTCCAAATGTACAGCAAGGGAAACTGGCATTTCAAATTAAGGGAAACAGTGAACCAAAACAAGAACACAATAAAAGAAAGAGCAGGGTGATACATGTAAATGATGTACTCACTGGGAACTAACAGCGGTAGCTTGCAGTGAAGGGATTTAGCTCTCTGTTAATTCAACTGATAGGGAGACAGGCGTATTTGGGAAGAGGCTTGGCCAGGTTCCTTAAGCTCACAAAAGCTTTAGTGGTTACATCATCGGAGGGCTTTGAGATTTTTAAAAAACTTTTTACTGTAGAAAATCCAGTAACAAGGGAAATCTTTCACTTTTATTTCATTGAGATGCTCCATCGAAATTAATCTTTTAATAGCAATCATCTATTAGTTGAAACCACTTGAAGTATTTTCATTTTAGCAGAATAAAAAGAGCTTGTTTCTGTAATTCTGCTACCAGTAGTCTTGTACAGTCCCTTTAGGAGTCCAGCAGCACAGACTTAGGGTACAAAGTCTGACCAAGGGGGATGTATTTGTTGGCCTGCTTACTGTATGCGAGTTTCTTCTGCATAGTAACTGCTTATGGTACCATACTGGAGAGGGATTAAGATGTTTTATATTCTGTGTGTGCATTGGAGAGGATGTGTTTTACCTAATCTTGTTTAGCCACCATGCAGACAGCTTTGAGGATTTTTTTTATCCCAGTATCCTTTAAAACCTGCAGATCTTTGGAAAGGGAAGGTATTTCCATTTCTTTCGTTTGCTTTTCAAAAGTGCAGAGCTTGGCCTTTATCTTGAGGAGCAAAGAAGAAAATACTAAGCATGGCGCTCCTGCCTACAGGCTTGGTACTTGTTAAATGTTTTGGGCAATTAAATGTAGGTGGGAAAGATTGAACTGCGCTCAGAAATTTGTCTTCATTTTTTGTATGAAAGCAAAAGAATATGTTCTCAAGTTCTTTGATGCTAATTGGATAAAATAGAGGTCTACAGATCCAGTGTCCTCAAAAGTATAGCAGATGTTCATTGCTTTGTCTTCAAAAAGCCATGTCTGGCTTCTTTTTCAAAGCAATGTCTTAATGTTGAAGGACTGACTGCTGGTTTGTTTTTTTTTTTTTACTGAGTACTGTGTGCATGCATAGGTAGAAAGAGGGGGAAGGAAGAAAGCAAAATGATCACCTGAAATGATGGGATTACTTTTGAAAGAGGAAATCTGCTGCCAAAGCCTGAGATCTTTTAAAAATCTTCAAATGCACCACAGCTATTTGAGCAAGGGAAGAATCACAATGATGCCCAAAGGGTTTGCAGGGCTTGAGAGATATCAAGGCAGCAAGTTAAAGAACCTGAAAGTTTGGAAGGATGCTAGAGGGCTACAGATGCACTAGGAAAGACAATATGATTGTTAGAAAGCAAAAAGGTAAGTAGGTTGTTTCTTGTCTCGGCTATGTTGCTACTACCACAGCTTTCTGTTTTACCAAATGCAGATTGGAAGCCCAGCTGTTACTTTAGTTTGAATAAGATTTATTTCATCTTAGTGAGTACAGATGAAACTGTTTATTTAACTGCTAGTTTATTTCAAGAAAGTTATCTTACTATGAAGTAATTTACTTCTACCTTTTATCTAAACACTGAAAAATATAAACATTAAAAAAAGCCCAAAACCTATTCAACAGGAAACAAGTGAAATCCCACATGACTTTAGGCTGACATGGTGCCATGCAGTTACAGTAGGAAAGCTGCAAGAGGAGTCACTGCATTCTATTATTACTAAAAACCTGTTAAAGGGAAGAACATAAGTGAATGAAGAGAGAAACCCCCAAGCATCCAAAAAGGAACCTTTACAAGGTAGTAGAAGCGGACTACAATCAAAAATAAAAAAGAAAGAGTACGTTAGGCTGGAAATCATGCTCTGAATCAGTAAATCCACTTCTATGATACTACAGTCATTCATATCCTCAATTCTCTCTTCTAAAGGGTTTAAGGTCTACATAGTTTTATTTTCAGTTACTGGGAAGACTTTTCACTCTCATGCTGAATGAGGGTGGTCAAACATGGAAATAGAGTTTTTGAGAGAGATTGTGGTGTATTTGTCCTTCAAAACTTTTGAAACCCAACATGACAAGGTTCCTGCCAACCTGCCCTAGCAACCTCAAAACCTCTGATTACTATTTGGGGTTTTTTTTCCTTCATTAGTCCTACCATTCCAGAATAGTTCCAACTCAGATAAGTTGGAGGTTTGTGGTTAATTTGCTCAAATTATTTTGAAGTATCTACTTTTTTTCTGAAGTGTATTAATAGATTTTGTTTTGATATATTAGCAAAATAATCTCTAGCGGCCTTCTATCATATAACACGTACAACACTAGCTTCATGGTTTGTGCCTCTCTTCTCACTATAATTCCTCTTTCTTAGAAATGAATGACCAAAGTAATTGCTGTTTGGTCCCTAACACAACAGCTGCTGGACATCCTCTTTAAAAAAAAAAATAAATCATTGAGAAATCAGGAAGGAATAATTAGATCAAATTTTGTGAGGTAGTCACAACACAGAATGTTACTGAAAGCAAAAGCAAGAGAATTCAAACCCAAGGTGTACGAAGGACAGAGGTAATACAAAAAAAGGTTTTTGCAAACTAGCATTCTATACTGCTGCTTAGCACCACTTTTTCCTTAATATTCAGAAATTAGCAGTTTGCAATTCCTTTGTCATCCAAAAAAATCAAGTTAGGTAGGACCTAAGGACTGTAAGAATGAATTAACATAAGAATTGTAATTTATTTGTCCTTTATTTCTGTAAACTCCCATACTCATTTAAACTGCATTTTTTTCCTTCCCACCTCCCCGCCTCTAGTTTGAAATATTTAACCTGATAGAAAAGCTGTGATTTGAAATGTCCAGGAGAGAGGAATACAAAGTACAGAAGACAAGGAAAAACTCTGATTGAAAAACACTGGATTACATGCAGTGTGCTGAGAAACCTCCTTTCAACATCTATATCTTAAGTATGGAGCAGTCTTCAGGGACATCTACACAAAGGTGAGGAGATTGTAGCTAAGCTCACCTTGTGCAGAAATCAGCTTTTCTTTTCTTCTTATGTTGTCATAAGATGTTGATACCAAAGAGCTAAACTATTAAGGAAAAAGAAAAGCAGACAGGATGTTGCCCTGCAGAGAGAAAGCAAATACAGAGTGTAGGTTCTGCCTGACACATATGTGAGGAGCTGGGGTCCTGTTGAGCAACTATACCAAACAGAATATGCCTTTCTAATTGTATCATTTTTTGAAAATTAATTTCTCAGAGACAGTATTATCTTCGTTCCCATTGTAGTAGTTCATGGTACCCTGATCAAGGAACAAAGGAGGTGTAAGCACAGTGTCTGTCTGTCTTACTGATTCTGCAGATAAGGGAATCTGTTGTATCTTTGTAAAAATACACAATAATTAACATGCTTTTTCAACACCTTAAGGCTCTGAATCTCCACAGGTCAGCTAGGGAGAACAAAAAATATTATGTTAGAAGGAGCAATATTAT
This sequence comes from Zapornia atra, assembly GCA_013400835.1. Classification (NCBI taxonomy): domain Eukaryota; kingdom Metazoa; phylum Chordata; class Aves; order Gruiformes; family Rallidae; genus Zapornia; species Zapornia atra. The sequence continues at coordinate 12,893 of VZTU01006734.1, forward strand.
TAAACTCATATATATTGAAATTGAAATTACCTTTCCTCCTGCTGTAAAAGCCGTCCTTCCCTGGTTTGGCATAGATTTTTGCTCTAGTAGGACAGCAGAAATACACTTATATAAAAAGTAATGCCCAAGGAATGTGAGATTAAGGGAATATTTAGAAGAGAGTTAAGTTAGCATATAAATCTGAGACTATTAACTGCAAGGAGTAAGAAATTAATTTTCTTGAAGAATGGTGAAGAGACCAGGGAAATAGCAACGCTCTTCAGATCAAAACCAATGGAGGACACTTTGTCTACCCAAGAATAGCTCAGTTGGATGATATATTCTGTCAGTGGCGGAAACAGTGATTTAGCTTGTATAAATTGGCTTTGATTCCTCTGAAGTCACTTGAGATAACTGTACATTTAAATCTACTCATGTTCTTTCCCCTCAGTCACAAGTGTGTTGGGAACTATGCACTAGGAAAGGAAATGTTATGCTGCACACATTTCTGGAGTAGCAAGTCTGTTTAACGCCCTTCAAGGATGCATTCACCAGAGAAATGTAATTATACAATTATGGTAATGAAAATAACATCAGTACTTGTCCCGAGTAGGATAAAACTCTGAAAGATGTTATTCTTGCATAGACCTCTATGGGGTCCCTAAGTGAGTTTCAGTCAAAATCTATGCAAAAACATAAAGAACACAGCAATGTTACTAGAATTGCCATAACAGCTGCCCATTATCTAATGACAGTTTAACTTTTCAGCTACTCACCTATTCAAGAAAAAACCAGAATGTTCTCCAGGAGCTTGAGTGACCAACTACAAATGTTTTGAGCTTGTATTGAGTTTTCATGCTGAGGTTTTGGTAGGAGGGGGGCTATGGGAGTGAAGCCTGTGAGAAGCTGTTAGAACCTTCCCCTGTGTGTGACAGAACCAATGCCTGCTGGCTACAAGGCAGACCTGCTGCTGACCAAAGTCAAGCCTATCAGGAACGATCATATAATGTATTTAAGAAGGGAAAAAAAATCCCTAGGAACAATTTTTGCAGCCAGAGAGAGGAATGAGATGTGAGGAATTCTGCAGATACTGAGGACGGTGAAGAAGGGCTGAGGATGAGGTGCTCCAGGCATCAAAGCAGAGATTCCCCTGCAGCTCAAAGTGAAGACCATGGTGAGGCAGGCTGTTCCTCTGTAATCAATGGAGGATAATGCTGGAGCAGATAACCACCTGCAGCCCATGGAGGACCCTACACCAGAGAGTGCGGGATGCCCAAAGGAGGCTGTGACCCTATGGGAAGCCTGTGTTGGAGTAGGCTCCTTGCAGGACCTGCAGCCATGGAGAAATGAGCTCATGGAAGAGCAGGTTTGCTGGTAGGACTTTTGACCCCATGGGGGACCCATGCTGGAGCAGTTTGGTCCTGAAGGTCTGTACCCCGCAAGGGACACCATGCTGGAGCAGGAGAAAAGTGTGAAGTGTCCTCCTTCTGAAGGGAGAAGGATAAGCAGAGACAATGTGTGATGAATTGACTACAATTCCCATTCCTCATGACTCTGTGCTGCTGGGGAAGGAGAAAGTAAAGAAAATTGAAAGTGAAGATAAACCTGGGAAGAAGGGAGGAGTGGGGGGAATGCTTTAAGATTAGGGTTTATTTCTTGTGGTTCCGCTTTGTTTTGTTTGGGTAGTAAATTAGATTTTTTTTTTTGGTGTTGTTGAGTCTGTTTTGCCTGTGACAGTAATTGGTGAACAATCTCTCCCTGTCCTTATCACAACCCACAAGCCTTTTGTTATATTTTCTCTCCTCTGTCCAGCTGAGGAGGTGGAGTGACAGAATAGCTTTGGTTTGCACATGGCTTCCAGCCACGGTCAACTCATCACAAGCTACTTCTTGGAGATGGTATATTAAAGTTCTGACTACACTGGAGAAATAGTTTCATCTGAGCACTGCAGAAGATGATCTTCATTATCATATCACATTATTGTATATCCCTATCATAACATACTGTTCTTTAGTTACTGTGAGTCCAGTTCAGTGGCAGCTGACATCATATGCCACACAAGAGTCTGTTGAGTATTTATGTGCTTGTGAAACTGTATGACAGACAGTAACTCTAGCAGGGAAACATGATTAAAAGTTTAACTTTCATTTTTAATCTGTCTTTAAATTGTATCAAAGGATTATTTTCAGATTGTTATCTTAATAATAAGAAAGTTGAGAACAGTCTGTCAAGAAAATAGTGAAGTAGTAAAGATTTAGTGGATTGCATTTACATCCTGCTTCTGCAGTCAGTGATTTGTGGAAGACAATCCTATCAGTTATTTGTTTCAGTGCTAATGAAATGTGATACTTTTTTGTAGAAATGCATTAGACTGCACTGAAAAATCTTAACACAGAATTACTATAATTCTGGGAGAACATGAGCTTTATATGTTTATAAGGTATATATATATATACAGTTGAGTACGACTTAACTGTAGATAACTCATATATAATTCCAGTTTATAAATCTTTTTTCATATATTTTTTTTTGCCTAATGCCATGTCACATTTCTCAAGAGTAGATATTTTGCAGACTAATTATTTTGATCTTTTAATTCCATTAAAATTTTGTGAGAAAGAACAACATTTTGGTACATCCCTAGCACCATAACTCAAAAATTCATAGATGCCAAACAGGATTGCACAGCCATAGAAGCTAAAAGAATTTTTCTCCAAAAATAGTGTTATCAAATGGTCAGGTCCCAGTTCCATCCCACTCCTCATGTCCAAGTGTATTTTATGCATACATATACAGACACAAGGAAAAAAAAGTGGGGTTTCTGGGTTTGAGGATAATGAAAAGATGTAGAGAATGAAGTAGTCTGCTGCATCAGTTCCTTCTGTGGAAACATTTTTAGAGTAAACCTCGCTCTTTTTCCCTCATTTGAACTGGTCTTGAAGACAGGACCATGATTCAGCTTCAAGGAGGACTTGCAGATTTCAGATGACTATAACTATCCTGCCAGTAAAGCCAATGTTGATGTTTTGATGATGTCTGCAACAAATTGAGACTTTTCCTTCCAGTCTCCCAAGAAACTGTGCCATTAAGCTCCATTTAATCTCTAAGTGAAACTATGTAGCCCAATTCACAGTCTGGTTCAACTCTTACTCTGCTGTATTCAGACTATTACTGAGTCAGGAACACTCCCTGGGACAGGAGTTATCTGATCATTGCTCCTGACAGCACACGTTCTTCCAATGTGCACTTCTTTCCCACCTCTCGTGAAAAGGTCAAAACCTCTTGGAATACCACAGTGCTGACCACATCCATGATAAATATATATATTTTGACAATATTACAGATGGTTTGTTTGTCAACAGCTGAGTTCTTCCAGCAGAGGAAGTATGTTCTTCACACAGAAGTAGAATCAGGTGCAAAGCATTCTGTAGCAGTGTGGATAACTATGGGACTAAGACCTAGTGCCAAAGAGAAATGCAGTATCCTGGCACACGAGATGTCAGTAAAAAAAGGAGTCATAGAAAAGGAGCCTTATACATCTCCTGCACTCAAGGATTGCTGCTCAAGGGCTGCTTTTGACCTAGTTTGACCTGCAATTGAAGCATTTACTATGCAATGAACAAATGACTGCTAAAACCAGCTCTGGGGACCAGAGATTGGATTAAACTGATATCCAGTGGCACTTCTTTGTCTAAATGCTTATTAAAATCTCCTTTCTTCTGAAAGCAGGCATTGCACTGAGTAGTACACCATTAGTTAGTACAAAACTATTCAGTAAGCTGGCAAATGAAAGTGTATTTCCAGGTACAGAAGTCCAGGATGATGAAAGCTTGTAATTAATCCCACAAGTACTTTCAGACTTTCTTCTGTACAACATTAGAGACTCTATGTTGTGTCACATGTCATGGAGGTGGGACTGTCCCTGAAAAGTGTGACTATCATTATGTATCCTCATATATCTTAAAACTGTCATTCTGTGCTGGATATTTTAAATTAATAAGTGAATAAAATAGAACAGAAAGGAATAAAATAGAATGGAATAGGATATTTCAGCTGGAAGGAACCTACAATGATAATCTAATCCAATTGACTGACCAGCTGAGGGCTGACTAAAAGTTAAACTATGTTGTTTAAGGGGATTGTCCAAACATCTCTTTAACACTGACAGGCTTGGGGCATCAGTCACCTCCCTTCAAAGCCTCTTCCTGTGTTTGACCCCCTTTTGGTAAAGAAATGCTTCTAATCTCCAGTCTAAACCTCCCTGGCACAGTTTTGAGCCATTCCCACTCATCTCATCACTGGGCACAGCGAATAATCAGTAGAATAGACAAAGTCCTACCTTTCAGGAAAAAAGAGACTGAACGTAGACATATCACTGTGTGTGCAGGTAAATTTTAATCCCACCAGGATATTTTTTTACAGAACCTGGTGACATGCAGTAATAGCAACAGACCTTTCCATCCCACATTGACTACCTTATTAGCTTGAAGCCTATCTAATATGACTCTAAAGGTTTCTCCTTCTGAGCTGGGGTGTCTATGCAGGTAAGCAGCCAGTGGGTTGTGGTTGTCACAGATGACATTCCTTTTCACTTACTTTAAAAATCAGTAATGACCTACGGTTGATGGAGTAACTCAGTGAAAAAGTTTTTATTGCTCTGAACTAGTTGTTAAACTAGCTCTGCTTGTTTTCTTGTTTGCCTGATTTCTAAATAACAGGAAAATTTATTTCACCATTGTCCCAGTCTTGACAAAGCATTATTAGCATTTTGTCATGGTTATCAGCAGAGAGTAGTTCCTTTAGCCTGAGCCTGTTTCAGTCAGACACCAACAGGTTTAAGATATAAATGTACAGTTAGTGTTATATGGAGAAACTAATTTTTAGGGCCTGAATTGCTTTGGCAAATAATTTTGAGTTAATCTTTAATGCTTTACAACATTGATTGAGAGGTGCATATTAACAAGGCTTTTCACAAATTTTGTTATCCTGGATGGAACTTGCTGAAACTTTGCTTCACAATGTCTCAAGGCTTTGTGTAAACATTATATCATACAAATTGAAATTATTACAAAATTATTAAAATCCTCACATGGTTACTGAGTTTTATTTTAGTACTTCCTCCAGCAAAACCCACTAGCCTGCACACAGCAATGACATGAATGGGAAAAGTGCAGTTTAGATTTGCAGGAGTAGCACTTTTCAAAGGACAAACCTGTGACACTGTTGTGTTTTGCCATCTGAAACACTGTATCATTGCAACCTACTATCAAAATGCTATAACTACATGTCAGCATGCTATACCAGAGAGTGAGATATAATTATGCTGAGCTATCCTCAGCTAAGTTTAGAGGCTTCTCAGTTGTCTGCAGCCCTTGCTGCTTCAGTAGACAAGGCTACTTCAGTGATATTGGATCACTTGAAACAGGTAACAGCAGCCTAGAATTTCTAAGACTTGAACAGATTTGTCACCAATGCACTCCTGCATCAATCTTTTTTTTTTTTTTTCCTTTAAATAATTCACTTAGCCAAGGCCAGATTTGGGAGAACTGATAAACGGATAAGGAAAGCCTCTATGTTTGGAAAGGCATTTTTGAGGCAAAGCTTTCTTTGTCACAGGGTCCTAGCAGGAGGTCTCTGTATAATTTTACTGTAAAATACTGAAACAGACTCTAAACTCTTGCTGTCCACATCTTCTGAGGTGCCCTGAGTGATAAGAAAGAAAAGATCAAAGGTGAATCTGGGCACATTGGGCTCTTCTGCTCCTTACATAGTTTCTGCCCAAGGTAGTGATAAACAAACCTGTATGTACTGTACTCAACCAGGATTCCCTAACTGTGTTCTCTGACAATGTTTTGGATTGTTAGAAAAAGTTGCAGATTACCCATGATGATTTCAGCCTTATGTTAATAAGAATATTTGACATTCCACACAATTTTCCACTCTCAGGGCTGAAACTAGGAACCACAGACCAAATCTGAACTGCTTATACAGGCAGAAGGGTTTTTTGCTGGATTTTTTCCCTTCCCTTCCCTTCCCTTCCCTTCCCTTCCCTTCCCAAAACAAGCAAGAAAGTGTCTCTTGAAGCATGTACATCACAGTGCTTTTGGTTGTTGAACTGTTGAAAAGTAACGTAACATAGCAATAATCAGTTTGGATTTGAAATGATTTAATAATAATATAATTTATCAGCTAATATTCTATATTTAAAAACATATTAACATAGCATATTTAAACTTTATACATCTGATAAATATAATTATAATTAATAAAACTAAACACAAATTTTTTCCCTACTCTAGATGAATCATATCTAAATTGAACTTACACATCTGGAGTAACTTCAATGACTGTTTTTACCTGTGAAAAAGCCTTGCACAGGGAGTGAAATTTCAGAGCCAGCACTTATGTATACAACTTGGGTCTGTAGTTGATGTATCTGCAAGACTGGATCCAGAGCTTAAAGACCCTCCTCTGCATATGGCCTATATCAGGAACATGGACAAAGAAGGATGATCCGATTGCTTTTTCGTCAAATAGGCCATCTCTATCTTTTGCTTCACTCACACCCTGAAAGCTCAGCAAGTCTCCTTAAAGTCCTTGTTTAATTGAGGGTTCTGTACCATGTGCTCATGAGTCAGTTTCACTCAAAAAAGTGACCAATATTATCTAAATGATAAATGGCTAGAAAGCTCTCAAGGAAGATCATTTATCTTTTCAGTTGCTAAGAGGAGCTTTTTCAGATAGATACATTTCCAAGATAAACATCTGCCCTTAGAAACTTGTTATGCCCATTTCTGTTAAGGGTCTTATTTGCTATTGCTTGCTCCACTGTTTTTATAAAATTTATACAACTAAGTCATGGGGGCCCCACCATGCTATGACAGGTCTGGAAACATATTTGCTTCCACACATAAGTATTTTAAAATATTGTGTTTCATGATTTAAGTAAGATGACACTGATGTTTCATAGGTCTTTCAAGTGAAGATTCTGAGCAACCTGGACTTAAAACTGGGCCATAAATCTTGCAAGATTCAGAATTCAGACAGAATTTCCAGGGCTTTCTTGTTGTATATAATAAAAAAAGACTGCTGTGCAGATTATAATTTATACTTGCAGTACCAAGTAGCATTTTCTTCTTTATCCCTTCAGACACTGTTTCACTTAGCTAATTGCAATTGTATTTAATAACATTTTCTTGTATGAGAACTAGCTACTGAAATATACTCTAGTAAAATATATATTTTAAATTTTTTGATTACTAGAATAAGTTTATTTTATTGATTAGTTTTACTGGGCATTGTAGAGTCACCATGATACAGTAAAGGCATGCAAACCTTCTACCCAAGAGATACATAGCAGTGGGAAAAAAAAAATTAAAGCAGAATGGAATTTGACATAGATAGGGATTAACTTTTTGAAAAACAAAACAAGTACAAATAAATATGAAACTCTTTTTCTCTTCCTTTTCATATTAGCCAAACCATGCTTCATAATAAACACTGCTTTTATAAGACACACTGAACAAATTCCCATGCTCCCCAGACCCGTTTGAGAGAAACAGTGTGTTGTGGTTTTTCTTCCCATAAAGCAATTATCAGCCTCTACGTCCTGTGACATTTGTCTCTCTTTCTTTCTAGCTTTTATGCAGTAGTGAATCCTCTATCAGTCTTTTCTGTTACTAACACAAACCTCTAAAATATCTTCCATGGCTTTGACCTGAACTATGACAGGGTTTTTTTTCAAACATGGTGGTAGAGGGAGAAGGGGGAGAGACAAGCAACTGGGGTAAGCAAAGCAGTTACTTGATTCTGAGAACCACGAGCTCTGTTTCCTGGGAGTGCTGTTGTTTATTTCACCTACTTATTCAAGCATATCAAGAGACAATTCAAACAATCTGAACTAATCAGTACCATCTACATGCTCTTCTTAAAAATATAGTTGCTGGCCCAAGCAAATTAGAATTAGGCAGCCAAAACACCATCAACACATTTTAAAAGCCTTCTAGTAAAGAAAGAAAAAAGCAAAATCATGTAAATTTGCTTTTGTGATAGTCACATAAGGTGTGGCAGAGAAGAAATGTCCAGCTTTTATAAAATTGGTGCTTGAAAATACAAATCTTTTCACTAAAGTGTATAGATAAAAAGCAGATATATTAAAAAAAAAAGTCTATTGATTTGGTAGGAAAATTAAACCATGACTTCTGCTGAAAATCATCTGGAAATTGAAAAATTCTTATTCTGTTAAGAACCACAATACTAATTGCAACCTAAATTTAGAAAGTGAACAAGAGCTAGAAAAAAGATTTCCTGAATACTTAAAATCATAATATCCTCTCAAATACTGTTACTTAATGTGATAAGACATTTGTTTCAGCAGTTGTGTGGCTCATCCTTTTTAACAAGGTATAGTAATTCCCTTCTGTGGTCTCAGTGGTTTTGGGTTTCCTTTGCAGAAGACAGAGAAAAGGTTCCCTAATTGTTGTGGGATGATGACTGGAGGTAACGGTAATTTAAAAGTCAAACCCTATTTCGAAAGGCTCAGGATTTACAGAATATTCCAAGGTGATATGCACCTGAGATGCCAGGCACCTACTCAGCCATAAGGTTCCTAAACAACCTCCTTCGTAATAAGTTCTGAGGCAATCTTGAAGGTTAATAACATCTGGGGAGCTTGACCCTGAGACAGCTACGCGGAGGATGGAGTGAAGTGGACACAACGTGGCCAAACTCTGCGATAACATGGAACTTGAGGGTTAAGATGGAACTGATAAGCTGTATCTCTGCTGTCCCTTGCCCACAACAGACTGTCCTTTTAGTGAGGTATAATGTCATCATAATACCAAACCCCACCTCCATCAATTTTGTTAATCTGTACCTCTAAACACGAGGTGAGAGAATTTTACACTAATCAGCAATAAAGGTACGTATGACTAGAGTCTCTCAAGCTCCACCTTCGAGATAAGAAATGACATAAAAATAGCCCAAAATCCAGGATGTGTTAGGGAAGTTGCCACTGTGTCAGGTTTAGATAGTGATATTCTGTCTATGCAAGAAGTTACAATACCCAACTCCAGAAGATTTCCCATAAATACAGGAGTTACTACTACTTTGCACAATGGGAAGTATCATACCTCTATGAATTTCCTGTTCTACAGAGGTTTCTGCCACCACTCTGAAAGTTGAGGTTGAAGTGAAATTTCAGTTGGAAGTGCCTGCTTTTTTGAAGCTCTAGCTCTAATAGAATGATCAGTTGCTTTTATTTCCTTTTCACTAAATGAGCACACCATTTTTTTTCTCAAGTATTTTGGTATCTCCCTGGTTTTTTTGCAGTGGTCAATGATAAAATGAGTTTCTAATAACAGAAGGGGGAGAATTCTTCCTAGCCATCAGCCCATGTTTTCCTAAGACTGACTAGCAGGAGCTGGTAACCAGCAGATGCAGACGAGTAGGAACAAAACTGAGGCTCCTAAGAGTTTTGAACTTTGCAGCTCCTGCTATAGCAGGGCACTTGGATGAGGCAAGTGGCAAAGTGAGATTCTAGGGGTTTTGTTATCATTTTAGTTGTGGCAAACATTCCCTCTGGACAGGATAGTCTCCTGTGCTGTTTGCAGTCTTGCTGGATTAGGGACATCTTAAAGACTTTCAAAACAGTTTTCAGGGTGTAGCTGCTGAGTCCTTTCTAAAAACTCTGCAGATATTCTGATTTGTTTTGAGATGGGCACTGTAAAATGAAGGGACCCAAGGCTGCAGTCAGTTTTTGAATGTTGGCCAAATTTCCATAGGAGCAATCTGTTTGTGCTCTATTGTTTTTGCCATGCATTTCCTTACTTGCTATGTATCAGCATTGTTTTTACAGGTTTTCACTTCAAAATACCCAGCCAGTGTCTCTGGAAGTCTTCCACTGATACTGGTGATGAAACCACTGAATGATCAAGTCCTCAGTAAAGAACACAAGTTTTGTTGCTGTTCATAGACTCAGTTGTAAAGGAGAAATAAGTAATATATTTTAAAGTATGTCAGAGTGCTGAAAAACTACCATGGCAAAATAGGTACATTATATAATATGTTTCACGGTACCAGGTCACTCACACTTGGCCTGATTTATGTTTTTCCTCCAAACATTCTCATTCATTTTGAGCTTTAATATGCTCTTCAGAATTACTTAAACTAATCTGCTTGATTGCTGCTGTAGCAGCTCTTGGCTTGATGTCTGCTTAGTTTCAGACTTTGTATTCAACAGGCTCTCTTGTTGCCCTAGCAGTATGACTCACATACAGTAGAAGGCAAATGCCAAGGTCCTGCCAGTCACAAGAAACTGATAGAAATGGAAGTGAAGTATTCGGTGGTTTCTTTTTCTGACCACAGGGTGTTGATGGAAAGAAACAAGGCAGGACAATCATGCTGCTTTCACATTTTGCTCAAGTGCCAGGAGGCGGTTCTTTCACAGTCACCGCAATTGTTCCTGTTTAACATGGAAGCCTTAAGCCAGACATAATTAGACTTTTTCTTGACAAATCATTTGTGCAAAGTCTTGACAGGTTGAAAACTGAAACGGTTGTGCTGCATTCTTCAGGGTCTGAAACAGACAGGATTACAAAAAAATGAAAGCAAGTACTGTGAAAGCTATAACTTACAGAAATATGTGTCTAGCGCGAGTACAAAGTCTATGTCATGTTTGATCAAAACAATTAGACAGAATATTGTCTCGTGCTTTGCTCATGTTATACTACAGTATATTAGTAATATATAAGGGCTGTATATCAGTAGATGGATTCTGTGCCAAAGAAGAAGCAAATAAACACACCAACACATATGATATGCACATATCTGATATTAGTGCAGAGGAACATCAGTGTGCACATTTTGAGCTCGTCTAATGACTGAAAGCTTCTCCTAGTAAGATGAGCCATTACACTGGAAAAATGAGAACTTGCTTCCAACATTTACACACTGTAATTACTGCTTGGTACTTCCTATCTATCTAACCTGTTTTCAGCTGGCATTCTAAGATACAGCAAGACCAGCTTTGGTTTTGCTGCTGATATATGGCAGTGTACAGTATTTTGCACAATCCCAACTGCGTTTCCCATAAATTACTATCTCTGGTGGATACATTTAAAACCATATGTGATAGATCACATTAATTCTTGATTAAGATTTTTTTTCTTTCCACACTAGTGGAGAAAACACCCATAAAACTGTAATCATATAATGTCAATACACCACTGGAAATAATTGTAGAATCATAGAATCATTTAGGTTGGAAAAGACACTTAATGATTCACTGCATCTAAGATATTAATGTTCTTACAAAGGCTAGTATCATCAGCAATAAGACTTGCTCAACATTGCCATGGTGAGATAGCACAGATGTAGAAGATTTGAAATATTCACAGATGCTTTAATCACTACATAATGAATAAAAAAACCCCAAATAACAGTTTTCACTCTTGGTCTGCAACTACCATGATTTTCATCAAAATCATAATTGAATTTAACAGCAGGTTTAATGTTATAATGAAGGGGTTTGTGAAACATACTACAGGAAGTTAATCCACCACATTAGAATGCAAAAAATTTAACCAGTACTTGTTTTAAGTGTCCAGAATGCCTGCTGAAAACAGTACTACTGATTATTCCACACAGCAATTTTTCATGTTACTCATAAAATGCAGCAATTTGTAATGAATCAGTTTGGTAAGCTAGTTCTAAAGCATTGTACAAGATTTTTTTTTCCCACTAGCATTTTCCAAGGCATTAACAAGAACTCTGTATAACATAAATGCTGGAAAAATACATTCCACAGTCACAGGTGATCTTTCAGCTTCTCTGTGGATGAACAAAATTCTCTTAGAGGCTGTCAAGTCTTAGTGTCATGTTCTGCACGGTCAAACAATGAAAGAGGAGAGCAACTCTTCTTGTAATAAAATAAATAATCAGCCACAGCTTTCAAGTTTGGCTCAAATTTTGCAATCACATCATGATGGGATTCTGTCCTACAGCCATATGTATGCACAGCAGCAAAACAATACTGACACAGGAAAGTTGGATATATATCTGTACAAATGCAAGTCATCTGTGCCATACACAGTATAGGTGTGTTCCAAAGATCTTAAAAGAAATATTCTTGCAGAGGTAAAAGTGCATGTGAAAATTCACAGCTCTTACAGATCTTTATGTTCTTGGCTCTTTCACCAAGTGTATGGTGGGAGGGAGCATTGTGTCTGTCTTTTGAAGGTTTTCCTTAACATACTGTATTAGTAATCATATTTCAGAATTACCTCAGGGATTGTTACCATTTCTTGTCCAATACTGAAAAAGAAGTAACTTCTGTATATCTCAGTTCATCATTCTGTTGTCATGTTGTCTATCAGTTCATTAGGTGGTTAAGGAATCGTACCGAGCTGTACTGGTGTACCTTTTATCTCACAGGACTCTGACTTGCCTTTAAAAATCTGGACTTAAATATAAACTAATCTACTCAGAAGACTACAGTTAGTAATAAAAATAGAATTAGTAACCCAAGTAAAGGTGTTTCTGCCGTATATATTACGTTTTTTCCTCCTGCAGCTACACAAACATAAAATTCTTGTTCACTGTATGGATTTATCATTTCATGTAATGTGCACAGTATCTTGGCAGCTTGGAAATGTATTCTTTTAATTGTATTTTGTTGTAAGCCAAATTTGTTTAAATTTGCTAAATATTTTAGACTCAGAAAAAAATTCTTTAAATCTTTTTTTGCATCTTCACTCAGGAATACTTTTGTGTGTGGTACAGAAAGGATTAATAGATGCAGCAAATGGTAGTAATCGGTGAATTATTTGTGATAATATGTAATTTATTATGGATTTACTTCCAAACTGCATGTTAAAGAGTGTTAGAACAGTCTCTGCTTTATTATTTTAAGCACCACTTTTCACTTTGATTGCATGTAGTAACTTTTCAGCTTCAGATGAGGTCTTATGTTTGCATAACAAATCCCTCTGAACACCTTCCTCTTCTTCTCGCTGTACTATACTGCATTCGCAAAGTTCAGTTCCATAGAGTTTCACTTCCCGCTCCTCTTTCTAATGTTTGTTAGCATGGCTGTTTTTAAACATGCTGAATTATGGAAACAATGAAAGCAAGGGTGCCTATAGGCAGCTCAGTCATGTGTGTCCATGTGAAAGTTGCCAGCATACTGCCTGGGGGAAAGCAACCTTTCTGCCTTGAGATACCAAGACACGCTGTCAGCATTTTCTAGGAGAAAATGTGTTTCTGTTTTAAGTGTGAGAATGGAGAGAGTAAGAAAAAAATAATAATAATACCGAGCTCTGAGAATAGAATAGGTGTGTGTTTGTAAGCAAAGCCCCTGGTAAGTCATTAGATCTCTATCTTTTGAGCCTGTGACAAATACTCCTGCTTTAAAATAACTGAAATATTTTTGTGTCTAATGATTGACACTGTGCCTCAGAGTGTCTAACTGTGTGTGGGGAGGGATAAAGGTTGTGGGAATGTTCCTTGAAATGAAAGATAAGAATAAAATCAAAATGTCATTGGCTGGGGTTGCAATTCATAGTCAAATAGTGTCTGTACGTGAAGAGTAACAGGCAATGACACCTCCTTTCTGAAAGACATTGAGTAAATAGGAATAGATGGAATGAATTCTGCACTGAGACATAGATATCCTCTTGGCATCTGGTAATAGTTATGATTTTTTTACCAGTGTAGCGAAAGCTAAAACCAAATTGCTTGGATCTAATACAAAAAATCAATTGGAAGGCTGCAGCGGGCTTGATTAATATTATTTGAAAATGTAATCTGGTATTATCAATCAAAAGGAAAAAAATTAAAATCAACCACAACTCCTCTCAAAAATAGCCAAGGTAATACACATCCAGCCACAGCCATTGTTAGAGACAAAATACTGTCATGGTACCAACAAGCGCTGCTACTCTCTGCTGCTGAGCAATGCACCTGTAGATACTCAACACCAGCACACAAATCCACAGGCAGCATCCTTGGTTATGTGACTCCCTGTCCTCTGCAGCCATAGCCCTATGTGCTGTAAGGCTCCTCTGTCATTAACCTGCTGGCCCTGTGCAACAATACAGAAAGAGAGGGATGATTTCCATTCTTTAGAAAGCCACCTGAAGTCTCATTTCTACCTTCTATCACAGCTCACTCTAGGTAGCCTGAACCTGCATTAAGGCTTAGCTGAGAAAAATTGGCTCTCAGTGATATTCATTCATTGCATTATCTTTTATTTTTATGAGCCCAGTGCTAAAGAAAAACTTCCTTTCATGTAAAATGATGATACGGTAAATGTGAATAGAGAAGGCTGGAAACACACAGCGAGAGTGAAAAGGAGTGAAGGAAATTCTGTTGTTTGAAATGCAACCCAGCTATGGGTATATTTAAGCCCAGTGTTGCATGAAGACTCCTCTAAGTTTCCTCATATGTAAGCTTAAGAAAAAAAATATGTAAATTAATTAGAAACTGTTATTTATATGCTACAGACACCAAAGAGAAGGCAAATTTTTAAGAGCAATGTGAACACTGTTGCAAATGCACACAAAATATCCTGAAATGAACTGAGAGAACCAGAACAAATTTCTGTTGGTTCAAATGGATTTGGGATTAGTCCCTAAAAAACAAACCAGAGCAGGCCCTCCATAAAAAAAAACAAAACAAACCAACAAACAAACAGATACAAGAAATCCCATGACTGACTCTTTGGGGAAAGCAGCGAATGGAGCCATCAGCTCTGACATTGCTGTTGTACAGTGCCCTGCACCAAGGCTGGTGGCGGTGCTGGGTGTGGGTAAAGGGTAACACAGGGCATCCGCAGTGCAAGCTGGTGTGAATGGTGAGGCAGCACAGTGCAGTACCCAAGAGTAAAGGGGACCTGTTGGCCACTATGAGTGCACATGCTAAAAGAGAGCCTTTAGCTTCCAAAAAAACCACAAAAGGAACCATCTCAAATCCCATTCAGTGTCAAGACTGAGTGAACTAATTGACTTTGCACCGTGCTGTGACGATCTACTGACCTGAACTTCACTGGCGTAAATTCATGTTAGTAAAAATTTTGTTCCACTGTCAATAGACATGTAAACAAAGGATCTTATGGACATGAGTGTCCCAACAATCCTACAGTACATGAAAAAGGCAGGGAAAGATGCCACTTATGAGACTAAAGATGAAAAAACCAAAACTGTGAATTATGCTCAGGGACAGTTTGGTGTGACTGCTATCACTGTGCAGCCAAGGACCCACATGTTAGCCCATCTATTTAATGTAGTCTTAATGAAGAATACATTTCGTAATTCAATCTGCAAATTACAACAGCGATGTCTGGGTGATGGAAAGAAAGATATGTACTGGGATTCAGAGACCTGTGCTGTCTTCTAGCAAAGACAAGCAGCCCAGACATACTTCTGAAAAAGGTGAAGAAAATCTCTTTTAGTATCAAAGATAAGAGAAAAGTTTGTAGGAAGAAAGCAGCTTTAGAAACAGAAAAATGTCTACCTAGGAAAAATAATGGCATTTTAATTTCCATTTTTATGAGGAAACCTTTTCATAAATAAAATGTGTACTAAGTGTGAATGCTCTCTTGTGGCAGTAAGCTGTACTGATGTCTTGCACGCAATACTGAATTTCTACTAATTCAAAATGTAAAATATGAAAGAAAGAGTGATATGCCCATGGTTATAGATCACATGGCTATAATCATATATATATGGACCTTGTGGGCTCCAGAAGATTCTGGCAGAAGCCTAGTGTCCCAAAACTCCTCTCATCATGTTATGCTGAACAAGGGATGGGAAATCCCTGTTCAACACACGCAGGAAGAAACATCGCTACTAGGTATTTGTGATCCTTCCTCATGCTGCCACCTTATCTGAGCTGGTTCTCTGCCAATTAATTTTCCTCCAACTCTGACACCAAGTCAAACATTAGGAAAGCAAATCATACGTCCGTATCGGTGACAGAAAATGAGACAGAGCAGTGTGTCTTCTGTGTATTCAGTGTCCTATAGCTCAACTCTGTCCTCTGTAACAGCTCATACGTCTGGCTGCCAGGGAAATAAAATATGAAGATCCCAAGGGCTTCTAATGACAAAGAAAAGTTGCCTACTCATATCTCTTGCAGAAAAATTACTAGCCAAAAGTAGAATCATCTTCATACTCTCAAGTCTGCAGATATGACAACAAAATATTGCAGTTAAAGTAAATAAACAATAGTTGACAGGATTAAAATAATTGATATGCATAATCCATCATTATTCATCATCAAGCAACTGGACAAGAATGAAATCAATACAGTTTTCAAGGCATTCTTAAGTCAAAAATCTGTTTGGAAGAAGTTAACACATCTGTACAAGATGTCAACATTCTGCTCTAGTTTAATAAGTTTAGTGAGCTTGATGCTGTTTATTAACAAGTTAATGTTGGTAACTGGTGACAGTACAGACTGCTGTTGATCTGATCAGTAATGATGCAGGAATCCCTAATTGCCCAGTGAACGGTTTACACCAGCATCTGTGGATCTTCTTGCATAATCAGCGTGATTAGCCTTTGATGAAAAGCTATACTTCCCCAATCTTTTAGCTGGTGGTTTACACAACCTATATACTGCCTCCTATAAACACTTCAACCTGAAACAATTTCAGGAAAAATATTATTCCCAGGGTAGCAGCTCGGTGTGCATTGCTTCTACCAAACGGTTTTCTGAATGGCCTCCCCTGAGCTTAAGGCAGTCTGCTTGCAACATTTCAATTGTTTTATTTCTTTTTTTCCCTTCTTTGTTGTTGCTCTAAATTAAAGTCTACTGGAGACTGCAGCATTTCATATTATAACAATGCCTGTCAGGAGTTCTTTACTGTGCATGATAAAATGTAAACTCTTTAATTAGCTTTTTTGTAATAAACACTGGAAACTACTTTAGCATCTTAATCAGTAGAGTTTCAAAGTTATTTTCCTTTTTACTTCCCTCTGCTGCTCTTCTTTGTTTGCTATGCTCTATTACTCTGTTGAAAGGTATCATTTACAGGGTATCCCATTATTAATGAGCAGTGTGTTTGCCTTTGCTATTTTTAACCAAAACCAAATATTTTATTAAAAGTCTCCTAACATTGTACTTCAAGCACTTTGACAGAAACCATTTGGAAACACATCACTCAGTCTAAGGTGAGTTTGCTGGAAACAAGTTGGTCTAATTTACTTAATCCAACAGTGGCAACTGGATATCACAAAATACCTTTTATATTCCCAAAGCAAGCATTTATAAAGGGACTTCGAAGTGGGTTGCTGACTGCTGAATAGTATCATACATGGCTGTCTCACAGTTTTAGCAAACTTGTCTATTCTTTGTATGAATGAGATTTGGAACACAATGGGTGGAACACAATTTGGTCATGGGTGCTAGCACCTGTAGCAGCAACACAGTGCAAAATAAATGGTTGCAAAGATGAAAAAGTCAAATTATAAAAGGAGTTTGTAAGGGAAAGAACACCTCCTATTTTTCACTGTCCAGGGTTTTGCATGTTTATGATACCTTGCTCCCTCCCCTCTCTCTGCCCCCCGCTTGAGAAGTAAGAAAAGGAAATAATCCAATGCTGTTACATAGGCTGTGCTTTAAATGCAGTTAGGTTGTCTCTAACAATCAGCTGTTTAGCTGCTGAAACCCATGGGCTGCAGAAACCCATGGTGGGAGCCATCCACCTCGAGATGCTTCTCCAACAACCTGCTGGGCAGACAGGAAGCTGCAGCTGTGGCTCTGGCATACAGCTGCCTCAGAAACTGCCACGACAGGGCCTTCTCAGTCCTTTTCCTGTGCTGTCTGAATGCCTGTGGAGCAGGAGAAAGCTGGGGTTGAGTAACAACTTCTCTTTCCCCCCGTGGTTTACTGAGAGAAGTCAAAAAAAATGATGCCAAAGTAAAAATAATCCAAAATAAAATTATGTGTTTTGGACTCTACTCATTTTGGACTGTCTGCTACACAAAGCATCTGGGACAATTAGGGCATTTCTAGGTGTTGGGGTTGTTTTTTTTTCTTGGTTGGTTGGTCGGGGTTTTTATTTTTTGGTTGGTTTTTTTTTTTCCATGAGTAATAATCATTTGGGGCCCCCTGAGGATTGTGATTTAAAGGGCCTCACCAAGATCAGGTTCTTTACTATTCAGGCCTTCTGTAACTGACAATTGAAGAATTAAAATTGCAAAAGATGTTTTTTAGTGACATGTATGATAGTTTGGATTTGACAGTGGGAAATTATCTTCTCCAAGTTCATCTCACACAGATTAGTGTATCTCTAACTCCTGCGGAGTTGGACAGGCTGGAGACTAGGAGATCATATGAGAGACTCCCTAGTTCTTCAACAGCACCACTATATCTCTTAATCTCCCAAAAGATTTAATATTAAACCTTTGAGAATTGTACGTTCTTTGTGAAGAGATGATTTTATTCATTTATACCTTGAATATTGCTATGATAACAAAGGCAGGTTCTTGTACTAAATATCAAAATGTTCTACTTGCTACGTCTGAAACATTTTCTTATTAAGGGTTAAGCAATAACTAAATGTAATTGTATATGATATAACAAATATCTTGGCATCATATTTATGTGTTCACATAAGGATGATATTCCTCTGTGTGGAATTATTTCAGCAGCTCTTCCAGAGCATTTGCACAAAATCTGATACATGGACACACAAAATATTTTTTAGAATATAATTTCAAATACAGAGTTAAAATTACCACAGCTACAAAAATGCCAATGTTTACTTATAAACCTAGTCCCACTATTTACTTTATTTGCATTGTTATACAGTTTTTAATTAGACGTTAGCATTACAATTATTTGTTTTATGAAAAAAACACCGGGTGAAAAGCAAGTCTGCCAAGTGGTGTGACTTCTGTCAAATTCCTTCTTTTCAAAGGGATGTATTTACTGGAATGCATACTGGACTAAATAAGAAGCCACCAGAATTCCTCTAGCACAACAACATATTTTGCCGTCTATCATTCCCCAAATTATTTTGGTTGAAACTGTCCAAGACAATTTAGTGTGAAGCAAATATTTATAGGGATAATTTCATTCTGAAAAGATACAGTCAGAAAACTTTAAGAAGTTCAGCTTTTCTCTCAGCCTATATTAATAAGCAGTGACACACTTCTCCCTTGTATTAATCAAGACTTGACTGTCAGGAACAAGTAACCAGTTCAAAACTTAGGGTTTAATTAGTGAACACCATTTCAAACTTTCCTTCAGAAAGAAGAAATGAAACTGAACCTTCTAGTGCTCCATTTATTCTACTCCCAAAACAAATGTCATGATTTTAGTCTTAGCTGTGTTCTGTAGATTTGCTGAGAGCACTTGCTGTTTTGCTCCTTTTTACTCGTCAATGAGACTATGCAGCATGCAGGCATGTACTTGCCATTCCTAAAATATTCTTCAATGGAAGTTGTGTTTCCTTTTTTTCCCAAGGCTTTAACTCTTGTACCTCAAATTGGCATTCATACTACCTCCAGCTTAGAGTGGCTCTTCCTCCAGGCACACCTAAGTGTTGGTCCAGACTTTTACATGCTTACAGTTTTAACATCTCCCTCACTTCAAGGCATGCCCTCCTTTTTAGTATGTGTGCCTCCTAAACACAATGAAGCAACAAATGTAAAAAAAAAAAAAAAGTATTTTCAGCACTGCTTGTTCCTTCCATGTTCAGCACCCCTTCAGCCTGCTGCACATCCACACAGCAATCAGAGCCGGGGGTGAAGGATTCAGAGTCATTTATCATTTTATCCTGAGCTTTCAGGTGTACACTGTGGTTTAAGTCTCTAAGTGTACATCTAGAAAAGTTTATTCCACATTAGTTTTACCAGTAACATGGGAAGATGCACACTCCTATATTCTTCCTCCCTTTCCCTTCTCCCTCAGAAGGAACCTAGGGAGCCATGGTATTTTCATAAAAATAATAACCACTTCTAGACATGTTATGCTTGAGACCTGGGGAAGGGGACACTGATACACTGTGATAAAGCTTCACATCTCTTATCACGTTTACAGCAACAACATCATAACCCCCTTTCCAGTAGTCTGACTGCCCAAAGGTGACAGAGAGCCATTTTGTCACAGTAGGGGTTACGCATTGAAGGAGACTTCATTTGATTAATTAGCCAGGGTTAAGGATGTGGACTTTATTTTGTTATATTAAGGACTGGAATATTATTCTGAGTTTTTCTTAATTTACCCATGAAAATGACAATTCACCCCTTCTACATGTGACGTTCAGATTAGTTGCAACTGGTTGTGAAAGAGCCAGAATCTGGGTTCATTGTCTCCCAGTTTTCTGTTTCTTACAGCTTTCAGGATAGACAGAGTTCATTTCAAGGCATGGACCCTGAGTCAGTGAGAGTTTTGAGGTACTGTTCTTACAGCAAGCACACCAAAAGGATACAATGAACTCTGAAGTTATAGCTTATTTTAACTCCAACTAAAACAATGGACCTTTTTAAAGAGACAAGAGAGGATTGCTTTGCAAGACAATAAAAGTAAGAGAATACAAAAATAAATCCTCCCTTTACCACTGTCCTTGTTTCTTTCCAGTCTTGCTCTGAATCCAGCATTTTTCAGAGACTTCCAGAACTAAACTCAAGAAAATCATCTCCTGAGAAGACGTTTGTGGGGTTTATTTTGGGGGTTTTTGGGGATTTTTTTCTACCCCCTTATATCTATGTCCCTGATCTCCCCAGGAATCACTGGCACTGCTGCAGGTTTTCTTCTACACTACTTGTCCCACAGGTTTCACTGAAAGCTTTTTCCAGCTGTAGACACTCCCTTGCTCTCAGGTAAGATGCGGGAGGGAGTCCCTTGGCCCAGAGTACTCCCTCCAACTCATGTGATTGAAGGTGAGGTGAAAGGTGGCCTGACCCTGCTGCCAGCCAGTGAGTTTTTTAGAGAACATAACGCACAGTAAATAATGAACCAACCTGGCACATTGTTGCATCTCTTTTTTCCTCCCCAAATTCCATGCAAAGGGTTCATCTTTACATTATCATCAGGAGCCTGCTCACAGCAGAGACAAAACTGGCATTGCTCATAATGAATTACTTCAAACCTGGAAGAGAAATTAAGTGCTTTCCATTTTCTGTCATTAAGGGGTATAAGATAAGGCAGGAGAAGGCCAAAACAAGTGCTTTGGAGGATGTATTATTTTAATAGAGTGAAGCTGTAGACATGACAGAGTGCTCTTGTATCAGAGCTAGAGGGTGTTTTATTTTGTACTGCCATTTCTGGGGTCTAAATTACTCCACTGTCAATGGTGATTTCTAAAGCAATGAGGTTAAAACAATATTTGGTATGATTTCTTGAAGAGTTTGATCTGACCATGGATTGATTGATGTGCTTTGGCTGTAATAATTGTAAACAGCTATATAGATATAGCTAAAAGAGCGTGGCAAAGTAGAGTTCTCATTTGAGAAGGTGCATGTTTTATGGAATACTTTTATGTAGAAATACAAATGCATGTAAACAGGGAGCACTTTACTCTCAGTAATTAGAGCTGGATTGCAGTATTGTCTACTCTGAACATTTGAAAATTGAAAGTCATACCTCTAGACTGTGACACAGAATGAAAATGAGAAACCATTTAATGTATTTTAAATTATATATTGTCTTTGGTTTTCCAAACTGAGACAGCATCTGATGTTATTGCCTAAAGGTGGAAAAATTGAGTTAAAAGTTTAAAAAGCACCACATTAAAAAATGTCAGGTAAAGCATAATAACAGCTCTGTCATTATGCACCTGGGCAGAAGGGTAAAAGGACAAGCCCTAGTCCAAAGGGCATGGCAGAGAAATCTGAGAGCAAGGCTTAACACTATTACAGTGTCAGTACTCATACGTATAACAAGATCTAAGGCTGGCAGGCTGCTCACAGCCTAAAGGATTGCAGCATTCCCAGAGGAAAAGCAGGAAAGAGGAGAGTGAAATGTATTGGTTGGGCAGCCCAAGAAGATTTAGTCCTGATGCATGGCACCCCCTGAGGTTGCTGGGAATGGTGTGACCATTCTGGCGATGGTGTGATCAGGCCATTATCAAGTTTAATACTTCCTAAAGCCAACTTAACTTAAAAATGCTTGTACTGCTAATTACATTTGACCTGGCTTCTGAAAGGACTGGAAAGAGTGTTTGACTGTGGTTGCTACCTCAAGTTTAGCCTTGATTTGAAGATGGCTGTACTTTATGTGGAATAATCAGAGTATAGCAGCCTATATTGCTTTATAATATTTGTGTGGGTGTGCATTCAGACACAGGCATATCTGTTAAAAAAGGGTTTATATGTTGGTGGGAAGCTATAACCCAGAGGAAAGGTAAGGTACCTTATATAGTCATCTAATATGACATGTTACATTTAAATCACCCTTGAAAACCAAAACTAAACCACCAGGTATTGTATAGAAATGTCAATGAGCTACTCTGCCTGTGGCTAGTTTGCTAGCATTTTTTCATTATGGAGTCATAACTGCAAGCTTACATGAAACTGTAGTAGTAACTTTTGATTATTCATTTTATTTCAAAGATAA
Organism: Zapornia atra; assembly: GCA_013400835.1. Taxonomy (NCBI): domain Eukaryota; kingdom Metazoa; phylum Chordata; class Aves; order Gruiformes; family Rallidae; genus Zapornia; species Zapornia atra. Next base: position 35,435 of record VZTU01006734.1, read on the forward strand.
AAACACTGGTGCATGGAGTCAACACTTAGACTCATAACTCTAATAGAGAAGAATGTCAATCTTGTAGCTTATGATTTAACATATAATACCAGCATCTTAATGTACTGTCAGTCTGGACCCAACCAAACTTCTTGAAATAGACAAGATCTCACAATGCCTGTTCCCTACACGCTCCTTCTCTCTTTTAACAAAAGTAAAAAGAAAACTGGAACCTGATCAAGAAAAGTCACAATTAAGAAAAAAAAATTAAAGAAGCATTATGCTTGGAAAGAATGTCTCATTTTCTTCCTTCCTTTTGGCAGTTTCCTAGGCTGCGGTAGATTGAAGAATATAGGAATAAGCATCTTTCGACCACAAACAGATGTGCTTGATAAAGAAAATGTCAGCAAAAATACTAAAGCAATGTGTCACAGCAGCTTTCTGACAGATAGAGGGAAAAGGTAAAAAATGTTCTATCATGTCCGACAAGGTGTTCTTTTTGAGATTTAAAGATCACTGTGCAACTTTAAACATGTTTGTCACTTTGGCTCTGACTGGAGCTATCTGGAGCTTCACAAGAACTTTATCAGCTCAGCATAGGGGGGAAGAAAGAAGCCCATTCCCATTTATCTCAGCCAGGTTCCCTTCAAAGCCAACAAATAAATTACAGTGTACATTTGATACAAATTGATTTCTTAACTCAAATAACAATGTTGTCCTCCCAGTCAGGCCATGTGTCACTCATTCGCGAGCCTGAGTGAAAGGCTCAATCTGTCTGCGTGACAGAAATAGGCCTGACGCATCTCACCGAGGAATGCTAATAACCCCGGCCTGGCCCAGGCCTTTGTGGGCAAGCCGTGATAAGGAAAATCAGCCCGTCCTGTCAAACGCCGCGAAGGCCTGATCGCTGTTTGTTCCAACAAGCTGCATAGGCCTCGAAGTCGCCATCCTATTTCATGTAGTAAATGAGAGGAAAATAAAATCCGGCTACCACGGTTAAGATGCCGGTGACTGTGATGAAGCCGAAGTGAAAGGAAACCCCATTGAATATCTTGAACTGATCTTATCAGCTGCTGGAGAAATGAGATATTGGCAGGGGCTGTTGAGTTTCTCACAGCTGAGCAGGTTAATAAGGTTGGGAGGCAGGCCACAGGCTAATTGGATTTGCCTTGGTTTGATAAACAGTGGCAGGCCTATTGCCAGAAAAACATACACAATGTCCGGGTTTTTTTCTTTGTTTCTCTTTAAGCCATATATAAAAAAAAAGCTAAAAAATAAACCCTCCTGATTTTTTTTTTGAAGCTAAAGGTGTCTTCCTGAATTCCCCGATGAAAAGGCCAACAAAGTCAAACTGTGAAACAGTAGTTGTTGGGTGTTCTGATTTTAATCAAACACCATTTAACCCTCCTGACCTCGCAAAGTCAGCTCACATCAAAACAGCAGAACTATAAGGGCTAACTAGAAGCAGAAGGAAATAACAACCTACTGAAGCTTTCTGAAGGCTTAAAATATTTGAAAGGAACCAATTTTGCAGCCTCATCTCCAGGCAGACATAGCCCAAGCAAAATGGGAGACCCCGCATCCATGTTTATGCTGCTCCCAGCATGGGTGCTTGGGCTGCACCAATCACTGTTGCTTAGGGTCCCAGCAACCCTTTAGCCCTCTTGGTAAATTTGTTCCCATGACATTCAGTACTTGCCATCACCCTGCTTCTTTCCATCCTGTTCTTTGGCAAGATCTGGCCTGTAATTTTCAAGACGTTTGGGTGGGGTTCTTTTTTGTTTCTTTGTAAATTTTTTTGTTGTTGTTTTGTTTGAAAGCTGTAGAACCCTCCCCTTGAGTGTCACCTCACTGTCTGCTGTGAACTTTTGCCTATGCTGCCGAACAAAACCTACAACGCGTGCCAAAATGCTGAGACTTTTGCCGTGCTTGGAAATGTAATGCGTTGAAAAATTAGAGCTGTTGAAGTTGCCTTCAAATGCCACTAATAAAAGTATCTTCCTACATTTCCTTCATGTGGTTTTGGTTGTATTTCCTCTGCTGACTCTTCTAAACGTTGGGGCTTTATTTTCACTAGCAGGAACTTTGAACTGTTGTTGGCAGCGCTGGTGCAAGAAGAAATCACCAAATCAGAATGGTGCTGCCTTACTCTTCGGTGCAGATAGATACAAATACAGCATCAGAGTGAGGCTGTGGGGAATTATGTGTATCTATCTACAGAAAAGTAGGTATAACTAATTTTCTGCTGTCTGTAGGTGCATTTCGAATTACTTCTATTCAATTACACGTCTTTAATACAAGTGTGAGCACAGGGGTACATTTTTCAATGTGAACAATGCCATATACTGTGGTATTTGAACTTCAGAATCTTTTAATGAACTTCTGAGACCTCATCTATAAAAACTGTCAATGGAAACAAAAACCAGTAGGAAAATACTTAACATCCCAGTGCAAAAGTTCTAAGTAGCCTAATTTTTAAAATTTCATTTATTTTTTGGTGCCTTCATGAAACATATTTGCTCACCATCTTATTCAGTGAGTCAGACAAGCTGAGGATCTAGCAAGGAAACATTTCCAAGCTTATGTAATGTTTTACTTTTCTTTATTCAGAATGTAGATTGTTTATGATTAAAAAAAAAAAAGAAAAAAAAAGATTAATTTATTTGGGGAAATGTTTCTCACTTCTGTAACAGTTCAGCATCTTGATTAAAATACTGCCCCAACAGTTTCCATTGTCTTCTGCTCCATTCTGTAGAAAAATTAATTGTTGTATTCTATAAGGTTTTATTGCTTACATTAATTTGTAATTCATTATTTTAAAGCATACTTTACACTTAAGATCTTTTCTCAGACTATCTCAGAATACTGTGTCAAAATGAATTATATTGCATGTCTCACTTTTGAAATTTATACGTGAGCAGAGATTTCCTGGACAACATTTTCCCTGTTTAAAACTATCAAGTTTTTGGAAGAAAAGTTTTTAGGAACATACCAGTTTCAACAAACATCAACTATGCAGATAGCTTCAAATTTTAGCAAGTTCAAAAGAGTCTGTTTTGGGGCCAGTTTAGATTCCTCTCCTAAATTGGCTACTCTTTCTTATCCCTTGGGACTTTATTCATTTGCCAAAATAGAATCAGAATATAATTTGCCTGCTGCAGCTGATACATTTGTTTAGAAATAAGATCTAACTTTCTAGAAAACAATGACAGTTCTCACCTGAGAAGTGGGATGTCACAGAATGTAAAGCTACCTCTTCCATCTGCTATCTGAATACCGAACTGCTGCCTTACTGAAGATGCATTTCCCTTTCATTCTCTGGTCTACAGAATAGCTAATTATTTATAGGAAGTGGAACAGTTTGAACAGGACAGAAAGTAGATCTTTTTCCCAACAAAAAGCAGCTAAAAACTGGTCTCCCACATGCTTACCACATGTCATATCTGTTGGACTAGCGGCTTCTCCAGAGCAGAGAAGGTCCAAGCAGTTCCGAATTTACCACGTCCTTTGGCTCTGGAAGAAAAAGTAAAAGAGAGGGAATGATTTGCCAGCAGGAGAGTTTCTCAGATCAAGATAATCAAAGAGATTTTCTTTCTTTTTTTTTTTCTTCCCTTTTTTTTTTCTTTTTTTTTTTTTAGTTTTGGGCCTGGAAACATTTAAGAGAAACTTTATTTCATGATAAATTAGAATGAAATCTGTAAATATTACTGTAAGTGAAAAAAATGAAATAAAATCCGATCCCTGTGTCAGGATGGAAATGAATCCATTTGGGGAAAATAAAGAAAAGAAAATAATTTCAACTAAACTTTGGTTAAATTAAGATTCAGGTTTGTTTTTAGAGAAAGAAATCTCTTTCCTCACTTTGAGTATGTTTCTGGACACCATCCCACAATACAAAATTGGCTTTGTACTTTCAATGACTTATGCATAATAGTTTCTTCCTTTCACATTTTGAGTGTTTTATTATTTTTGGATGCACATCAATGCAGCTTGTGGCACACGCATAAGGCAGAGTGGGGTAGTGGAAGTACATTTTCTGCAGTATAAATACTGACTGATAAAACCCCTTGTGCAAAATCCAGGTCCACTACTGGTGAAATTAATAAAACTTGCTCCTTTCAATAACAGTAGGATCAGTCTTCATAGGTTTTTCAGCCTTATATAAAACTTAAAATAATGTGTAAGTCAAAAATGCCTCACTCATCCTAAATTTGCTGTAAGTTGCATTTGGAATCATTAAACGGTCTAGTTTCCTGACATCCCAAAATAACAACGCACAGATGAATATGACATAATATCTTTCTAAAATCATGAAAGACAGTGAATAAAGTACATATGGACTACTGATTTAAAATCTGCATAGAACCCAAGTACATCTTGTACAGTAATGTGGCCAAGGAGTTTGCTATATTTCAGAAATGAAAAAAAGAATAACTTGCTGATTAATGTTTCCTATTGAGATTCAAAATTTATGATAAAAATGTATCTTTTATTCCATTTTTGTTTAAAATAGACAATAGTAAATCAAAGCTAATAATAGTAGCTCCAAAGACATTTCTTAAAGACTAACATGTGCTTTTACCTTTAATCTCAGTGAGATGCCTCTTGCCTCTAATGGAGGTATTCACAGTATATAAAATTGAGCAGATGATCACATCTTTAAAAGATGAGGGCCTAAAGAAACACCTGGTAATTAGTACTGAGTGATACAACATGAATAGACCTCATAACGGGGCTCTGAGGTTTTCTTGGAACATCATTGTACTACTATTTTTGGAAGGACACAGATGCATCCAGAACTTGGAATAAGTAACTGCCTCAATGCACAGGCAAGCTATTAATAATTAGCAGGTACCATGGAGCAGTCTGACTCAAGAACAGTTTCCTCTCCCACATGGCAAAGTTTCTGTGACATTTACTGAATTTCACAACTGGGAAACAAAGAAATAGACACCCAGGACAGAACCAAAAAATGTTGATCTTCAAGAACAGCCATTACCAAAATGTCTGTGGTGGCTTTCATGACCAATAAAGAGATGAGGTGACTCTGCCTCTCCCCAAAGCCTAAGGCACTCAACGTACTTGGTTACACACTCGCTGCAAGGACAGCGCACAGATTTGTACAATAAATCAGAAAGTACAAATACAAATTTCAAAATACTCAAAGTGAGAATGGCTAATTCAACATAAGGTTTTATACAAAATCAGCAAATAACAGAGGAAGTGAAAGCAACCAGCTTCAACCTCCAATAGAAAGCATAAAAATTTGAAATGGCTGTGCTAAGTCCAAATTAAAATCTTCATCCGATGTCACACTTCTTTGGGAGGTAGCTCTCAGCTACTATTTTTCAAGATTGAAACATCACTTTTCATATCATCCCCTAATATTTGTGTTTTCCCTAATTACCATAAAAATCAGTAATAAGGTTTTAAAACAAAGTTTTAAGGTTCCTTATAGTTCACTTTTTCTATTTGACTAATAGACTGAATGAAGAAGATTTACCATCAGAATAGTTTCTTGCAAAGTATAAAAATGTATTAGGAATAACTATCATGGAA
>VZTU01006736.1:0-22015 GCA_013400835.1 Zapornia atra
CCCCATGCTATGCTATACTTCCCCCCCATGCTATTCTCACCCCACAGAAAGCTCCATGCCCATGAGAGTTAACAAACCTTCAGTCTAAAAAACCTGTTTCATGTCTTGCATGTTGCTCTGGATTTTCCTATCTAGACCAAAATACCCCCAGACCAGAGATGGATTAGTAAATAATCCAACCCAACACAGCCATTTCTGGGCTAGAAGTTATTTTGAAATAACACACAATCACAGCTGGTTCAAGAGAACCTGAGGCACTTACCACATTCATCTCTTAACTCACTAGCATTTCAAGTTCACTGTGCCCTTTAAGAAAGGCTTGAAAATATTGTGTAGTGCTTTAGTTACTAGAAGCCACATGCAGTTTTTTTCTCTCCAAACAATGAGCACACAAAGGTCTATTTACAAGCATCCTCCTTTTAATAACCAACTCATGAGGGAAGAGAATATACCCCACGTAAAGATGTGCTTTGGTCAAAAAATATTCACTGGCAAAGAGGCCCAAGGGAAGAAAGATTGAAGCTTAAGGACAGGGCTTACATAATAATATCACAAGGCCATCATTTAAGCCAGCTTGTAGGAGCATTTTGAGGATGCTGAAACTGAAGCAGTTTAATGTTCACACACGTCCAATCTTCTCCCACCCCATCCTGAGGTGGCTATGCTAGCTACCCTATCAAGTACAATTAAAACTGCAAATTAGACCTCTCCTGGCTGATCCAGTACAGAACTCCCCCTTGGACTGATGACTTTGAGCCAGCAGTGTGCACTGGTGGCTAAGAGAGCCAATGGGATCCTGGGATGCATCAGGAAGAGTGTGTCCAGCAGGTCAAAGGAGGTGATCCTCCCCCTCTGCTCTGCCTTGGTCAGGCCCCACCTGGAGTGTTGTGTCCAGTTCTGGGCTCCCTGGGATAAAAAAGACAGGGATCTCCTGGAGAGAGTCCAGAGAAGGGCTACGAAGACGATTAGGGGCCTGGAGCATCTCCCCTGTGAGGAAAGGCTGAGTGAGCTGGGACTGTTCAGCCTGGAGAAAAGAAGACTTAGGGGGGACCTGATTAATGTTTATAAATATGTTAGACATGGGATGCAGGGGGAATTGGCCAGCCCCTTTTCAGTGTCTGTGGGGACAGGACAAGGGGCAATGGCTGCAAGTTGGAGCACAGGAAGTTCTGCACCAACATGGGGAAGAACTTTTCCCCAGTGAGGGTGAGGGAGCCCTGGGACAGGCTGCCCAGGGGGTGTGGAGTCTCCTTCTCTGGAGATATTCCAGCCCTGTCTGGATGCCGACCTGTGCAACATGAGCTGGGGAGCTGCTTTGGCAGGGGGTGGGACCCCATGGGCTCTCGAGGTCCCTTCCAACCCCTACGAGTCTGTGATTCTGTGGAAAGTGACAAGTGATTGAAGTAGCACCTTCCCAGCTACCACCAGAAGCACGAAGCCCTGCTCTAGGCATTGATAGGTTAAGCACTAACCAGGAGTGACTCATTTTCACAAACACCATCAAGATAACCTGCACCAAACAGGCTCAGAAAAAGCTTCAAAATAGGATTTGTACCATCTGAGGTCTTATCTACACTGGCAGATAAACTCCTCAGAATAGTTCAGTGCATTTTCCAGCAAACAGCTTATTTCTCAACATGAACAAAGGTCAACTGTTCTCACTGTCCAGGTCCCTGTCCACAGCTGCTGCTCTCTGTGGGCAGCAAGATGGACATGGGGTCTACTTTTATTGACTAAACCGTCCTCCCTGTTCCCAACTGCAGTTTTCAGACCCCTGGCATTAAACAGTGCCTGCAATTCCAATCTAAATACTGCTCCACTCTCCCAATTCTGGAGCTTGTTCCCTTGCTTACAGATACCCTCATACACATTCACATAAAAGCCAGACTGACAAGGATCTTTTAGTTTAGGTCCTGCCTAGTCCCTGGCTGTTACAAACTTGACTCACCTCTTCCATAACCTCGTGGAGTTCCAGCTTTGCAGTAGCAATTTATGTACTTTTGACTCAACTGGAAGCCTCTCTAAAAGTTAGAACCTCCTTCCAGCTGTACTCAGAGCAGGCTCCAGCAATTTGATTTAAATGCCAATGCCAGTCTTTAGTACAGATGGTTCTTTTTTACCATGGGCAGGGACACCCTCACTAGACCAAGTTGCCCAAAGCCCCATCCAACCCGGTCTTAAACACCTCCAGGGATGGGGCTTCCACAATCTCTCCAGGCAGCCTGTTCTACTGAACATCTCCTTCCAGCCTTTGCTGGAGTCAGCAAAGTGGAGGTCAGTCCTTCCACTCACCAGTTCATGGGGCTCTCAGGCTCCTTCCAGCCATCACTTGCTGCATCTAGTCCCCACGAGCTTCCTCCACAGCAGGTGACCAGAAGTCTGAGAAGCATCTCCCAGACCATCTAGAGAGGCAACTGAACACTTTCACCTCCCTGAAGTTTTTCCTCCTAGGGCATCCCATGTGTGAGAATTAACAGCCATCCTGCTGTAAACAGGAACACAGCCCTTCTAGTCCTTTCCACTGAGTGAGCCACATTTTCCAGAAGAAGTTTGTATTCAGCTCCCAATTCCACAGAGCCTTGTCTTTTGTTTCAATGAATTTTGTCCCACTTCTTTACTCTAATCCTTAGGGTCACCCAGTTCTGCATATCCAGCTTTTGTATATTTATGAATCCTCTGAACTTGGCATCATTAGCCAAGTTTTATCAGCACACACCAAATTTTTTGCACCAAAACCATTAATAGAAATCCTAAATAAAGCAGATCCTAAGGCTAATCTTTGAGGAATTGTACTTATCCTTGCTTTTTCCTTCAACAATACTAAATCTATCTCTGCCTAAACAATTCCTTATGCACCCTACAATTCTTCTATTAATTTCCATCTTGTCCTGCATAGCTTATACCTTCCCAAGTGACTCTTGATCAAATTTTTCAGTGAAGTTCAAATAAATAATATCAATTGTGTTTTATTTGAGAAGATAATAAATCCTCTAGACTAGGAAAGCTGTTATGCTAGTCTGGCCCAATCCATCTTGGTACTCCTTGATGCAATGAAGAATGTAGATTCCTTGCCCTGTGGATAAAGGCCATGCCCACTAGAAGAAGGGAGCAGCACAAGAGTTTTAATGCTTACTGAAGCATTTAGAAAAGGCCTGGGCATTTTGAGAAGGGTTTTGAAAATGGCTAAAACAAAAGTCATCCTCAAAAGCATATAGAGAATCCATCTTTGCATTTGTGCTTAGAAGTTTCCCTGCAAAAACAAAGCTTTGGGAATAAAGGAGGTAAGATACACTGCACACCTAAGGGAAAGGGAATGCATAACCTGTCAACAGCCCTGCCAGAAAATTTAGAGCTGAAACAGTCAAAGATTCTAAAATGGAAAGGTAAAATTAAAAGTGAGCTAGAGATTATAGTGGTTATTGGGTTTGGGGAAATGACAAAATGAGAGGCTGAATAAAAATGAAGCTCAAGCATCTGAGCTCTCTGACAGTAGCAAACCATTCCCTCACTGATTAGTCTCTGCTATTTAAATGATAATTTCACTTTAAGGCCAACAAGACTGCTTAATGTAAGGAAAGTGCCTCTTTATAAGAGCGCCTTTATTTTTGAAAGCTTCTCCTTCACAGCAGAGTGAGCACCTAAGTTCAAGCCATTTGCACATAACATGGGTCACTACATGCTGGGAGAAAAGCAAGCTACTTTTACCCAACTTTTTTTAAACAGCATCTCAAACACTTGTAAGAAATGTGGGAGCAACACAAAGTGAAGCATTTGATCAGGGTGTCTTCCATGGAAAGGGAATCACCTGCTGTGCAGAAGACACCACCAGCACAAATCCCTGAAGTCACTTCTCCTCCTAGTGGAGAAAGAGCCATAAGTTTATTGGTTTGGGAAACACAGCCTGTATTGAAGCTGGGACAATGCTCTATACTCTGATAAAAAGAGTCAATGGAAAAAGAAGTGCTACATTCCAGTAGAAAAGGGGTCCACTGGTATCTTCACTTCCAAGCTAGAATCATCCATCTCCTCTTTGATTTCATACAGTCCCGTAGGCGAACTACTGGAGTTCCTCAAATTATTCTTCAACAAAGATGATGGATGGTGTGCTGAGCTATTGTTGAATAGTTTTCTCTGTCTCCAGAACACTAGATCTGTGATCCTGGAAAAGCAGTTTCTTTAACTGCTCCCAGAGCTTTGAAATGCAAAGCAAGGCCAGACACATTTTTGATGTGAGCTTGCTTACTTCTTACTCTGATACCCTGATTATGCGTTTCAGCCTCAGCCTGCCTAAGTGTCAGGTGTTCATCCATTATGTTTGACACCCTTCCTACCTTTCCCTTAGCCTCAAGACTTACTACTGATACATTCAAATGGAAATAAAAAGTATTAATGGCAAAGGAGAAAGAACACTAATATTTTTCTACACAAGAGAGAACAGCAGCATTGTTCAAGAAAATTAATATCAGATAGGAAAATTATATGGCAGGAAGCTGTGCCCAGTGCTTCAGTGAAGCACTGGCAGGAACAGACCTATAGTATTTTAAGAAATCAATCTATGAGAAGAGGTGCAGATGGTTGACATATTAAAATTAAATGGATCATGAGAATGGGAGAAGACTAAACCATAGCTACGCAGCACAGATTTGGCATGAGGCTCCCAAACATCACTTGAAATAAGTTGCTGCCTTCCAACACCCAAACATGGCCTCAAGCCTCCCAAAACTGTATTCTCACTACTCTGAAAACTGGACTTTCAGATGTCAAAGGAATGTTTTATCCCCACCACACATGTAAAAACTCCTGCCAAGGCAAGCCAAAACCTAAGGCACTGCAGAAAATGAAGAATAATGTGCATTTCAACATGACATAGAAGGATAACAGAACTGAAAAGCTTAGAGCAGTACTCCAGCATAAACTGTGTGTCATGTTCAGTGGGTGACAGCTTCCTCCAAGATTCCTCCATGTAAAGAATGGTGGCTTCAGTACAAATAGAATTACTGTAATACAACCACAATTAGCTTCCTCTCAAAGCTTCTACTCTCTAAAGACTCTCACTCTCTAAAGACAAAAGGTCCCTTTTGGAACTGTTCAGGCACTTCTCTCTCAAGATGGTTTTAAATGCTTCTAAAGCAATGCTGTCATCTTTTACACAAAGTCCTAAAAATACTGAGCATGTAAACTTATTTCTAACCAAACACAGCAATTCTCCTCAGCCTCCCTTCCAACCCTGGCTGCTCATTGTCACTTCCTCTGCCCTGCTTGGAAACAGCAGAAGCATTTGTGCACCCACCCAGTAAGCTTCATCTGGCCAAAGGCTGTCTTCCAGTCTAAATGACGTTTTGCCATGCAGGACCACACCTCTCAAACCTTCAACTCCTGATGAAGGCAAATCTTTGGATGTAAAAATTAAGCTCTCAGAAGCAACTGTGAAAGCACAGGGTAACAGCAGATAATCTTTCCACAAGGTAAGCTGAGACCTCATAGCTATCAAAGTTTCTCTAGTGAGCACAGCTCTTTTTTTGCTTGGTTGCTGTGGGGGTTTTTTAATTAGTGTTTCCCCTATGTAGTGTTTATCTCCCTTCTTGGAGCCCTGGGAATTCCCACTGTGATGAGACAGCTTGTTTTACATTGGGAAACTTGTCAACAGCAGTCATGCAATTTTCACTAAGTTCACAGATCATGAACAGCAACTGCTTACATAAAACTTAGATGGACAAAATGAAATTCCACTATTTTCTTATTAGGTTAATCCTAATTTTCTTCTTCAGTCAGGGACTTGGCTAATGGTGGGACCCCTCCTTCAGAGCTAACTCTGACAACCCCCACCCAAAACCCATAGAAATTAGTACTTAAGTTCAGGTCAGTGGTGCTGTTACAGACAGCATCACACACTTGTAATTAGATCAGTTCCTTGCTTGTTGACAGAAGACCAGTAGGCTACAACAGGCTACTCCAATAATTTCTCTTCAGCTACAGAGCAATCATGCCAGAACTATGGAATTCCTGGAACTAGCAACAGTAACCCCCAGTCTTGCCTTGATTGGTTGCAGTTAATTAAGTATCCAGAAATGCATATGAGCAATTCACATTATTTCAACACACACTGCTTTGTAGATCTGTCAACATTCTTTTTTTTTTTTTAAAACCAGTAACCACTTATTCCCAAGGGACACTCAGAGAAAGGTAAATTACTACCTTGTGAGAAAGGAGAAGATTACGAGCTTCATTCACTACTGCAAAGATATTCAAAGCCTGAGATGGAAGAGAGAGCAGAGTAGCTAAGCATAGTTAATCAAGATTCAAAAAGGAAAGTAGATAACTCCAATATTCTCCCTTCTATTCACTGAAGAAGAAAAAAAAAAAAAAAAGAGCACTAATCCACAACTAAATGCAGAATCAAGAAATTTGATTCCCTTTTCCCTCCCTCTCCCCTCCCTTCCCCCCCAACTCCCAAAGCAGAATCTGCACAGAAGGACTTCCAGTACTGAGCGTAGCACCTGTGGAACTACAAATTACAACTGTGCTAACCACTGTACTAAATAGAGATGCTTGCCACTTAATTAAACCCTTTCTTAGAGAGGAAATGCGTACACATTCACACTATCTCCTCTTCTTAATTGGTCTCAGACATTGCAGGAAGCTAGTCCCCAAGATTTGTCAGCCAGCCAGTCCACAGCTGTTTGGGAAAGAAAACCAGGTCAGCATTAACAGGTTCACTTCTATGGCTCGAGGCGACAGGTCAGCAGATCAGTGTCTGCTGTCTGCAGCTGGCAGGCTCCACTAAGGGAAAAAAGGTCCTTAAGCATTGGCCTGAATTCCTGTCAAATCTGCACTTCTCTTCACAGGCCTGGGCAGCAGGCATGGGAAACAGCTACACCAGCTCAATGAGATATCGTCGCCCAAGCCAGCTGAATTTACCCTTGCAAACTGAAAGGCAGCTATAGGTACTCTCCAAACACAGGATGCTTCATTACACCCAAGAGGGCCTCCAGGTCAGCCTTCCACTAGAGGCACCGGGGGCTGAGACCTGTCTTCCAGTATAACCACAATCAGATGGAACTCCAGAACACCCAAGACCAGGACTGGGGCCTCTGAGCACCACCGAAGAGTCACAGCACATCACTGCTCTTTCCCAAACACAGACCTCGCCTCCAATTTCCACTGTATTCCGTGGCCCTCCAGAAGAGGGCAGCTGATCTCTCCACTGCTCCCCTGCAACAGGCATGAAAATGAGGAAAATGACTCTGAAAATAGGAACAAAACCTTTCACTTTATCTTCCACACATAAACACCACGCCTGGGCTGACAGCACTATCTGCCACAGAAAATGATGCCCCCCCAAAAAAGTAAAAACCTACTTTAATAGGTCATCATGGTACATTTAATGCTTTCCAATTCTTGACTGTTCTAACATCAAAAAAAATCTCACTGATACAAAATAATTCTGTGGAGCATACAAAGATCTTTGAGCTTAGCAGGTGAGAAGTGTAGCAACTGTGAAAAGTGTAGTCAGTACTTCCAATTAAAAAAACCAAAGCCATACACAAGCTACCCAAACAAAACAAAACACAAAACCCCACACATGATTTATTCTCTAAAAAGAAATAAAAATGCTTGGACTAAAACTCCTCTGAAGCTGTTGCTCCTGGCCTGCCTGTCAGCCTTCATGAATTTGTGTAACTTCTTGGCAAAGCTTCAACTTTTGAAAACTTCCATTCTTCTGCCACTTAAGGGTAAATACAAAGACAAATGTAGCATTAACTCCTGCCAGCTGCTATTGATCACTATTGGCATCTTCAGTATCTGACTTACTAACAGCTTCATCTTTAAAACATAACTGATATACATAATTTTGTATCCTTCTGTACTCCAGGGTGGATCTGTTCATGGACAGAAACATCACCTGGCTAATTCATTAGAGGGCAAAGACAATGATTATCCATGTTTGGTTGGTAAAGGCATAAAAGGCTTAGAGTAAAAGCTCACAAAACAAGAACCCTCACGTTGTATTTGGGTATCTTCCACAGGGTGCTGAAGGGAATGTCAGGACAGTAACAGTGCTGCTCTTATGGATGCAGTTCTATGGCATGGGGTGGGAAGAAGAGATCCAGGCTTCAAACAACTATTAAACAAGCCAGCATGAAGAACATGTGCAGTACTGAAGTTTACAGAGTTGGCTGGAAAAACACCCTGGTCTACACATCATTAGACAGACATAGGAGTCTCTTCCATACTAAGTTCCTACCCTGAGCACTGGACAAGGAGACAATGATTGTGCTCATGTAACATCAAAGAGCTTTCAGAGACCTGACAGCAACACGGCCCGGTTTTCACGAGCCTGAGAGGTCTGGTTTTCATGTCGGGCTGAAGCAGAAAACCCTGTGCCTGCAGCAGCAGGAGAAACGTTGCCATCTCGTGGCTGGTGTTGCACACTGTCACCCAAAGAAACCTGCCAGAAATGTTTTCCTGTTAAAACACAAGTCATTTAATGTCAGTCAAGAAACTACCTGGGCAATCTCTCTAAGATAATAATCCAGCTCTGAAAAAACACAAGTCTGTCATGATTAACATGGTTCTTCAGTGAAGATGGTCAACAACTCAGAATGCTGGATTCTGAAGGTTTACATCAGCACATTGTGGAGAGAGGACAAGCAGCTTGTTTTCTCAACACAACTCTTTGCTAACAACAGGGTCCTACAACAGCCATACATGAGTATCCTTCTCAAGGAGAGTGAACTCCAAATTAAATACAACTTTCTACTCACAAAGCAAGAATTTCAGAGTTCAGTAGGCTTTTTTCCTTCTACAGTACAGAACATGAAGACAGAGCAATGTGTGACAAAGGCAGGAAAATTCCTGTCAGCATAACAGTGAAACACAAACAGGACCTACCAGACAAAATTTACACCCACAATGAAAGACAGAGCCAACTATACCACAAAGTAAGCAGTGAGAAGATCAAGAGATCAAAAGGACATGTAGTGGAACACAAATATATGATGTAGATTCATAACATGTATACATGAACCATACATAACTATGGTGTGCATTATTGTGTCATCAGAGTATTGTGCAGCTTGCAAGTATAGGGTTCATATAAGGCAGGTGTCATTCCAAGGGAAAACTCTGGAAAGAACACTGCACACCACCATGCTCTAGAGCCAAAGCTGTCTTTGCTTTCATAGTTTAGAAAAGGAAAACCCAGGAGCTTATACAAGTGGAATCCAGAACTAGCAAACATAAGATTAGCCTCTGAGTAAACTGTTAATAAACTTGTTTTCTCCCCAGAAGGTGAAGCATTATCAACATTTAGCTCTTTCATTGTTACCAAAAAGAGACCAGTACTAAAAACAGTAGGATTACCCACTGCACTCCTAAGAGCTGCACCTCCTCTCCAAGTATTATTACATAAAATTACACTTGAAAATTACACTCGTAGGTCTGATCATAAGCCAATCTGACAAAAAGCCTGCTGGGACCAGGCAATCAGTGAACAGAAACCAGTGAGAGCAGACACAGAACAAGCCCTGTGGAAGTGCTAGAGGAAATGAAAAACCATCCCCTCCTAAGCACCACACGCTACAGCACTTCCCTGCCATTCTCTCTACCAATGAAGAACGTGATAAGAAGAGATGAGAAATCCTAATGTGTTCTCTTTTGCCTTGCTTATCAAGTTATTAGCAAACAGCACATTGCTCCAGCTCTTTGGGACAACCATCCAACTCGTTCCTATTTTCTCTGACTATGAGATGAGCAATTAACTCTTCTCAAACTTTCACCAACAGCACACTCCTGGAAGCTGACTAGGACAGTGATCTCTTATCTTTGTATTTCTGATCAAAAATGAATGTAATTCATGCTGTAAGAAGTCTGAAGGGGAAAAAAAAAAAAACAAACAAAAGAGAGGGGAATCATCCAGTCCCACTTGCTACAATGGCATGCAAGAGATGATTTTTCTCAAGAGCAATTCCCTTTTCAGTATGAGAAGGTGCCATTAATAGCACTAAACAATATGGCCCAATCAAAAACCTAACACTTTACAGCGAATATTCTGATTTTAAATGAAGGAGTTATTAGACTTCAACAGGCAGAATCACTTGGTTCCATTTCTCTCCCACTGTGAAATTACCTCATTAAACCTTTAACAGCTTGAAGTAAGTAAAAAGCTTTTACTCCACCATCTGATAGAAGGGGTTTTGTGAAAAGGATTCATTCTATTTCTGTCCATTTCCTGCCATAGATTTAGCACAATTCTACACTTCCCCTAAATGTATGTATCCTCAGCAGATGCAGGCAAGAATCTCAAGCATGCTACCTGCTAGCCTGCCTCTAGAAAGAGATTCGTGATCCTCATTAAACAAAAGACTGAGAAAATTAAGAGGGCTTTCCCAAGTGGAAGACAAGTATCTTAAATGAAGCAGTAATGCACCCAAACCATATGTGCATATCCAAACCCTCCCAGCAGCATGCAGACATGTCTCTGTTGTCAGGCTCATGGAGTGAATGGATTAAAGGAACAAGTGGTAAAATGAGGTTCTGCAACCCGAGTCGCAGCTCAGGCCACCATCCCACATGAAAGGTGATGGGTGCTATAGTGCTCCTAGCAAGACAGTTGTTTACAAGGAAGCACCTCTCCTTCTAGCATACCAATAATGTGAATATTTAAAGAAAATAAAGGAGTGACAAAATGTATGCCACACACAAGCATCACAGCTACATAGAAAACCTTCTGCAGAGGGAGAAAATAATCAGAAGATGGACCATTTCCAGCCCCTCTTTATACCACGTACAGAGACCTTAAGAAATCTGGTTCAACACTCCAGATGTCATCCCTCTGACATCTGTTGTGAAGTGACAGCACACAGTCTAGCTGGTGATACAAAACACCATTGGGAGTGCAGGCTTTTCTCCTCCCTTTTATAAGAAACTCAGTTTACTCCATTTCTCTGTTAGACTAGCTAACGTAACAACTGTCTGCAGCTGCTTTAGGCAACATCAAGTCACAACATCAAGATCCAGCAGTTTATTTAGATACCCAGATTTCAAAGAAATCACATTTACAACAGTATGTCACAAGTAACACACATTCTCTCCTCTGGACATATCCTAAAAGTCTGAAAAGCTCACTTACTGAGCTAGCAGAATCTCTAAAGATGAATGTAGCTATATGCAAGAAGTTCAAAGAACTCAAAGTCAAACCTCAGCCTTGGAGACTTAGTCAAGCTGACTTGGTAGAAAGCCTTTGTTAGTTCCCAAAGATACACACTGTTATAAAGTATCTTGTGGTTCTCCTCATATATAATAAAAAGTACTGGAAGAACAGATGGCAAGAAAACACAATGAACAAACTTCAGAGATCAGATGATAAAGAAGTTTAGAAGTTTTACCTCCCTCCAGAGCTGAGAGCACATACCTGATATTCAAGCCAGTGCTCTGGTCCAGTTTCTCCCAGCTTTTTAATTTTCCCAGAAGTTTCTGAAGTAGAGATCAAAAGAAGAGTTAAGAGACAGCCAAATGTTTCAAAAGCTCAATTTCCAGAATTCCCTCAAAACTCTCCATTCAAATTCAGTGTCTTTCCTTTTCCTCCTGCAGATTTCATCTTATCTAGGACTTTTGGGTTATTATTCTCCAGTCCTCACAGACAAATTTTCCCTTTCACCACAGCTCTGATACACAAAACTTAGGTTACACTTCAGCACTTTATAGATAATCTAAGCATGAGCTACCATCACTGTACTAGACCTTGGCAGAGTAGCCTCCTCCAGCAGGGAAAAGCCATATCCTCAATACCAGTTCTGTATGAGCTGAAGTGCCTGTTCCTCCTCTTGCCTTTCACTCAGTACCAGGCAGTATTATCTAATCCTGATCAGACACCAGTATAGTTCTGCAGATGAACCAGTTTGCACATTTAGGTTAGTCTCTTGACAACTCACTGTACACTTGATACAGGGTGGGATGGAAGCAAGACAATTTTATTCATCTGAGACCTCATTCCAGCCCTGCTAGCACTGGCAGCCATTCAAGTGTGTATCAAGGTTCTTACCACACGTCTGTTTGACAACACTGTGTCTGGGCAGAGATGAATGCCAAAAAAAAAAAAGCATTTTCAGCAAAAGAAATGTAAAAGAGGCAGCAAGACCAAAAATGACACGATGTTGAGATAGTTCTTTAAAGAAAATACCCAGCTGAACAAAGATCCTTTTGCCTCTTTCACCTTCACTGCCACAGCTCCCTTCACACTGGCATTTAAGTTTAGGAATGGCTGGTTTGAACACTTTCTCTAAAACAGGTATCGTACCTCAGCTAACACAATACAAGAAGAGTCTAAAAGATAGGACAGGCAACAAAGGAAACCCCTATCCTGCTCATCCACCAAATTTTAGTAGCTTCTCACCTCATTTTCCAATTCAACAGACACCAGCTGTGCTTGGACCTTCTCATAGCGCTCCAGTTTTCTTTGGAGACCTTCCACCTCCTCTTTAAGCAATCCATTGTTTTCCTTCATTTCCCTGTGGTGAAAAGAAAAGCAAGGATTAGAGAGCCATGCAACTCTACTCTCTCCCACAGACTTCCAGACACTCGTGGAATTAACAGAGAATCAAATCACACTGAACAGACATGATGACATTCAACTGATTCGCTTCTACAACCTTCATTGCAAAGCCATTGCTACCAAGAAAAAGCACAGAAAAAGATCAGTTTGATAAAGCTACTTTAAGTGCTATCCTAATTGTGTCCAAACAGCCTGAAGCGTGGCAAAAACAACATAAAGGGTAGCAAAAGGCCCCCTAAAAGTCTCCTGATCTTCAGGCTGAATGCAGGGCTGGAACACAGCAAGCAGAGGACACTGAGGCTTTTTGGGTACTCAGTGATGAGCAGGCAAGCATTCAGACTGCTTGTTTTTACTTTTAATAGTGGGTGAGATAAAACTGCTTCAAAAAATATGACCTCTAATCTGTTGAAAGCATGTTTCCATGCACAACTCACAGATTCACAGGGATTAGAAGGGACCTCAAGAGATCAAGTCCAACTCGGAAACAAAAACCAAGCGTGCATAAAGGTTCCAAGATAAACAATTTAAAATTATAAACACTAATAAGAACAGTCAAAGGATAATATTTAATTTTAAATTAAGAAAAGGCTGGCAAGATCACTCATGTAATTTAGGTGGGTTTTTTCCACTGGAAGGTGGAAATTAAGTTTATTTAAAAAGGAATCTTTGAGGCAAGTTATTTTGCAGTACCTAAGAAATTCATTTGTCAAATTAATTGTCACTTCAGAAACCCAGAAAGTCTCCTGTGCCAAGGGCTATAGCAAAGTGCTTTAGAAATTTAAAACAAAAGAGTTTCCACACATTCTGCTGGAACAACAAAAAACAACTTTAAAATAGTGGCAACAGTAACTAAGCCAAAAGGGTTATTACAGAAATGGTCAGCTATCTCTTGCCTCCACAGGGATTTCTTTCCCAAACCTGTAGAGTTCATCACTGTCTTTAAACATTGAATTTTATTCTAACAAATAGGTATCACCATCCAGAACAATCAATACATTCTTACTGTGTTCAGGAAGATTACCCAGACCTTGTCAAAGCCTCTCATCTAGGACCCATCACAACACTGCTCAATTCATACACAGTATTTATATGAAATATTTAGGCTCCCTTCTACAATTGTGCTTCCATGTTTCCCACATGGAAGCACAATTGTAGCAGATACAGGAGAACACAAGATAACCCTCTCAACAGCTGAACACTTCTGTCACCTGAAGTAGGCATTTTCCTCCCTGAGTTGGCGCAGTTCCCGTTCCATTTTTGGGAAACGGGCCAGTTCTGCCTTCATGTTCTTGACAATTAGAGCATCATGTTCCTGCTGGGAGAACTTCTGTTCCAGATCCTGGAAAACATGGGATGACAAGAGGACAGCAATGATAAACTTGGAACTTGTAAGAGCTACTTCTCCATTGTACTTTTTAAACTCAAATCAATGACTTGAATAAAGTTGGCAGGGAACTCAGGAGGTCACCGGGTCCGATGCACTGCTCAAAGTAGGGATGACTCTTGTAAGACCTGGGCTGGCCTCTTCTCTACATCCATTTACCCAAAGTTCATAACAAAAAATACCTTTGCTGATCATAAAAAGGACCTTTGTCTGACTGAGCCATACATGTGATGTTCTTGTCCTCTATCAATGATCTGTAATGAGGGGGACTTCAATGGCCTGCAAAAATCAGGAACTGAAGAGACACAACCTCACCTTTTAGTATTATGGTAAATGTGACTTTTTAATTTTAAAAGTTTATTTAGAGCTGTATTGCAGTCTGATAACCTGTTTCTCCACCTTTCCTTCCAGTGGCTCTCACTGCAGGAGGAAGTGAAAAAGATACACTCCCACCAGTTTACATGTTGATTTGAAAGGACATGAAGCACCTCTATGCTCACTTTTAAGTCAGTGTGGTTTTGAAAACTTTGCAAGAAATGGCACTTTCTAAAAGAGCTAAGCCAAACTCCAGAAAAATTTTCTGGGAAGCAGAAACATAACTGCAGATGTTAGGTTCATCCTCCACCATATGGAAAAACATCAATTGCTCTAGAACACTGATGGACTGTGCTGTGACACTTGATCAAACAGGGCATCCATCCTGAGCTCTGCGTAAGGTTATAAATCACCTCTCTATGGAGAGAGCACGAGTGGACTGTTCCCAGTCAATGGATACAGCAAAGGTGAAGAGTGCCATGTTTAAGTCAATTGTAGATACCCTGATCCACCCAATTGAATTTAGCCTCCTTCATGCTCTTGCTGGCCACTAGATCACATTCTTATATGACAAATTAACCTTTTATTTCTGCAACAGTCATTTAAAAAAAAACCAAAATCAAAACAAACAAAACCAAACCCCATACTGTTCTGTTCTTCCATGGAAGAAATTTAAAACTATAGCTCTATACAGACCATGGAGTATCTTACCTTAATCTTCTGTTCATATTCTGCCAGGAGAGATTGGCCTGCTTGCAATGTCTGGATTTGCTGATTAGCATCTTGCCATTTTCTGTTAGATGTAGACAAAAGAGGCATTCAGCACCCAGGGTTCACATACCAGAAACAACCTGCCTGCAGAAGCATCTCTGCCAAGTATCCTCTAACACCACTAACTAGATATACGGTACTGTTAGAGAGGACTGTCTCTCAAACAGCTTCACACTCATACCATCTCCCTCTAATTCAGAGCCAAAACCACCTATTGTTACTAAAAAAGATGCATCTGGCGAAAAACCCAACAACTAAGCTCCCTTAGCTCAGAAACCAACAAACACAGTAAATGAACAGCACCTTTGAAATTGAAGAGTTGAACTTAGTAAGTAAGGAAAAAAACCACACTCATATTTCAACTACCCTTCAACTACAATTTATGGCTTGATATTTTTGTTCTGTTCAGCCTATAAAGTTCAGATTAGCCTTTCCCACTCACATGCCTTCTGTTAACTCTCTAACATGAGCATGAGACACGCTGAGATTTTAAGCTCAAGTATTTTTTTCCTCCCCCCTCAAGGTACAATTAAATTGCACCTCAGAGCTAGTTTCAAACAACGGTTATAACCTGCACATCCAGATCAAAGAACCCCTTTGAAGAGCAGAAATCAAACGCTGTTGAAAGTTTTGAGTGACAACAACTGCAGGAGAGTGAAGTTTTGTTTGCCTTTTTCTCCCTAGAGTCATTCATCCCCTGCTTACTTAAGTTGAACATCCAGCTGTTCCATCAGCTCCTGCTTCTGAGAGTCTTGGCTTGTCATCTGCATCTCTTGATTCATTATATTCCACTGCAGCTCTGATATCTTCCCTTTTAATACAGTGATTGTCTGAATTATGGAAAGAGAAAATCAACACATGAGGCTAAGAGTCTCCAAGCTAGACATTATGGATAGTGATAGGCAGACATCATATCCAACCACCAAGTATAACCACTGAATCTAGAAACAATCCATACTCTTGCAAACCTTCAGACCTGATAACTCACCTCAAAAACAAAAGCAAGAGGAAGTCATTTAGTTGCTTTCATCTGTCACCCAAATTGTCATTACCTATTAAGTGGGTGACCTCAAACTGGCATGAAAAATACCAAACTTCAAAGCTAGATGATGATAAAACACAACTGTGTGTATGTATGTATTTATATAAATATATACACACACACACTTATATTAAAGTGAAAAAATTACCTCACCACTATTCCAAATAGATTTTGTCTGGATTTCACAACTGAAAGTGTCTGGGTTTGCCTCAACCAACCACCACAAGCATTATGCTTTCCTCATAGAACCAATCAGTGTTTTTTAAATTTCTAAGTACCTTAACTCTAAAGAAAACCTCACAGGTTTGTTTCAGAGAGCCATTACTCAGTTCCCTTTAATAGAGAAGAACCTCAAAACATTACACGTGTAGGGTGCTTTCTAGACAAAGACAGGTGGAAGCTTCTCACCTTGATACTGATGGATTTGGAAGTAAAAGACACATGCAGCAGTTCTATTTATTTTTCATATGTGAGTTTAATTTCTCTCACATTCCATCCCTGACTCCCTGTTTTTAATCACCAGTGAGGGGCACACTACATCTGTTCACCTGCTTTACCACATAGGTACATTTCCAGTGACCCCTAAGCAGGATGAAGGCTTAACAACTTAGTGGTTGTTGATCCACAAATGATGCAGGAAACCAAATTATCAACTAGCTGAACTTAACTGTAATGATCTCTGAAGAGACTGAGAAGATGTGTTCATCCAAAAGAACTGAAATTGCTATCCAAGCATTTGGAACACAGGCATTTAAGACACTTTGAGAAGACATGCTTTGCACATAATTTGGTCATCCACTCTACAGTCCCCTCATCTCCTGGAACACATGCCCATCTTATCTCCTCCATCATTTCCCCTTTATTTACTCAATGCCACATAACCTGACTTCTAAACTTCGGTGCTGAATGTTGCCTTGCATTTTTTCCCTCCTTCTGCATATCAACCTAGCAAATCTCTTCTCATTGTTAATTAAAACAGCCTGCTCACTTGTGTCTGGACTTCATTAGGTTCTAAACTTTGACAGCAGACACACACACCACCTGGGTTTATTAACTTCCAGGTGATGAACACAGCAATTAAATTTTTTGGGTTGTTTTGTTGGGTTTTTTTTTAAAATCAAAAAGGGCATTTTCAATTCACAAGAACTGCAGAATCACCTGAAGCTACAAACAGATTTAAAAAATTACTCTGTTCTTACTTCATTAGCTTCAGCTAATTTGCTCTCCTTCTCTTGCAGCTTCTTACTCATTGTCTCCATACTCTTCTTGTATGATTTGTTCATCTCCATTTGTTCTTTCAGTTTATTTTCAGCTTCTGTTTCCCTCTCCTGATACTGCTTTATGCGTGTGAGCAGCTCCTGGTTACGGTCAGCCTCTCGCTTGCAAAGGAAACAAAAAAATGCAGAGAGCCATCAGAAGAAAGCAGCACAAAGGTGGAGCTGTTTTTACTTCTCCCATCTCCACTCCTTACTCTGGTCATCAAGGCATCACCACGATGCAGTGTGTCAGACTGTAACTTTAATCTTTGCACCAGCAAGGGCAAAAAACTTACCAGCAGCAACTCAACATCAAGGAACTTAGAGAATTAAGAGACAGTCTTCCAAACCTCTTAGCCTAAGACATAATATGAAAACACAGGCATGGCTGGAGGTGTTCAAGGCCAGGTTGGATGGGGCTCTGGGCAACCTTGTGTAGCTCCAGGCCTGGAGGTCGGTGGCCCTGCCTGTGGCAGGGGGGTTGGAGCTCTATGATCCTTAGGGTCCCTTCCAACCCAGCCCAGTCTGTGATTCTATAGCTTTGCAGACTCCACGGTCTCCAGCAGATCAAAGATGCAAATATTTGATGCTTCAATTTAAAGCTGACCCATGCACAGTAAACTGCCTTTCAGAAACTCAGGTCACAATATCTGGGTTAATAAGACAAATTTCCCTCTGCAACTTCTGGAAACTGTATGAGGCTATTTAACAGAAAAGAAACTGAGTTTAAATGCAGAGAACTATCAGTGAATACAAGAAGTATTTTTGCACTCCAACCACCTTTCATTCACCATTTCAGTTTATTCCTACCACAAATTGATTAACACTTACTGAAAAAAAATGTGTAGTAAATTGCTTTGCTAATCAAAGCAAATCGAGACACGGATTTACATAGTAAGCAAGGATTATGCAAAGCAACACTGAGGTTCCTAAAACCTTTATCCACATGACTCAAAAAAACCCACAGAATCTGAGCAGGGTAATTACCACAGTGCTGGATTAGTGCTGCTCCCTTTTTTTGTACTAGTATTTCAAGTGTTTCTGCCACTGACTCAGCTACATTCCAGTTTGAACTCTTCGAGGCTTAATTCCACATCACCTGACTTCAGAGGAAGAAGGAATTTAGTCACTGACTCTCTATTTCACAACTGCACATTAAACCCATCACCCTTGCAAAATATCACAAAATATGCTTATTATTAAAGATGCCTTTTTAAATAATCAGCTGCATACAAGACCTTTATTATCCTACAAAACCCACAGATCTATCCCTTATTTCAGTAATGTAGTTAAGCAAACATATACAGGCATAAAACCAGAAGCCAATACAAGCTATTAGTCCCTGAGCGAGGCTCACTGTTTTATCAGTGCAAGCTCTCTTGTGTGACAGTGCATGGTTGGCACTGCTGTCATTCCAATTAATCACAGTCACACAGACTAAACGCTTGCAATTGTGCCAGAAGAAGTTTAAATTCATCTGGGAGAAAAATGCTTAAATACTTCTGGGAGAAACAAATAACAAACCCAATTTGTCATTGCTACTCATGACTTAAGTGTTCAACTGATGGAATCAAGTGGGGAGATCATCAGCTGGTAAACCTTGTGGATTTTGATGTTCACACTCCTGTGTATGTTAGCAAGTTAGTGCAAGGCTCTACAAGCAGATCTGCAGAGCAAAACAGCTGGTGCTGGGAACCTGACACCCAGACTACCACCACGTTTGCAGTCAATGCATTCTACTGGGATTTATTTACTACACATTCACAGCAGTCTTACGCCAAAGACAGTGTCCATTAGCAGCTGGAGAACACTAGGCTTGGTCCTGGACTGCATCTTTTCAGTTTAGTTTTGTCCACAAAAAAAAGTCAACCCAACACACACTGAGTCACCCCACCAAAAAGCACAGCACAGCACCTGAGAAGTCAGGAGCACAGCACTGATCCAAACTAAAACACCAACACAGATGCAGTGACGTGTGTTCTGATTTAGGCCTATGACACCAAGCCATCTGCAACTGTCCTGCTTACCTCATAGTTTCTGGCATTGGTGCTGGCTGCCTTCTCCAGCTCAATGCGAGCTCGTTTGTGGCTAAGCTCCATCTGCATCTTCTCTCGTTCCACCTGCAGGAGCTGGGATTTGGACTGGATCTGCCCTGCTTGCTCTTCCAACTGGCCGGATCATGTGTGGAAAGGGACATTACACATCATTAACAGCACTGCAGGAATAGCCTTATCTCCCACTCTCTGCTGCTCAGCTGACACTTGCACACCAATTTACAGATTACAAGGGAATTACCACCACATTTGTGGCACTTCTCTGCTTGCACCAGCTGCAGGTTGGTGAACCAGGAGTTCAGCAACACACCCACAGAAAATCAACACTGGTTGGAAAGGAGTGAACTGCATGTTCTTCATTCAGAATTTCTCACTCAGTCTCTACAGGTACTCTGAGAAAACATACTTCTCATTCCAAAAAGAAGGTTAATTACTTTTATGAGGCTTGGGGAGATCATAACAACAGCTAACCAAGAAGCAGAGATCATGCTCCCCATGAAAATGTAACCACTGTGCAAAATAACATGTTTTTCTACTACCTGCTACAACATTACTCCTCCTTTTCTCATTCAAACTACCTTACAGCACAGACAGTATTAATGGAATACCTTGTCTAAGCAATGTCTACTCAGCACATAGCTAACAAAGACTCTCTAAGCAGAGTCTCCCCTTACATCTCTGATTACAGGTATGTACCACAGACAGAAAACACACAGTTTTTTGACACCATTCCAAATGCAAAGCTTATTTTATACTCGAAATAGAAGTACAAAAGCTTTCCTATAGCCCCATAAATATGATCCAGGATGTCAGTTTACACCATGTTTCATGAGCATAAGGCAACTTACAGGAAAAAGTCAGAAACCCCCAGGTGGGTGCAAACAGAAGCGGACAAGAAAGCACAACTGGTTAGCACAAAGCCACAGCACAAGGGGAGTCTCCTGTATGTGTCCAGGCAAAGAAAGGAAGGTTGTGGAGAAAAAAGGTAACAAATTGCTTGCTAAAAAAATATTACCAGATACAAAGCTCCTTTGTTCAGCAATATGAAAAACAACTTACAATTTAATTTCCTGAGCCAGTATGCAGATATAACAAGCAGGGAAGAAATTCAAAGGGCTTTTCTTAAACTTTTACAAAACAGAAATAAACGTCTGACACTTTGAAACAAAAAAAAAAAAAGCATAAGGATCCTCGAATGCTCCCCCAAGAACAGGCTCCCGTTATTGAGCTCGCTTTAATATCGATTTTAGAAAGAATGGTCAGATCTTAATGAAATCAATCCCGAATCCTAGAATCAAAAGGAGCCTACACGCACGCTGAAGTGATGCTGCAGGCATCACGGCGCTGAGGACACCTCACCTGCACCCTCTGCTGGTACTGAACCTGCAAGGAGCTTTGAGAAGATCCTGGTGTAGCCAGACCGGATACCCCCTCCACACGCTGTGAAATAAAGTTGTTGAGGGATCTCAGGGTAGAGAAGACAGTGGTATTATCCTCCAAGTCCTCCATGGCTCTGGAAATACACAAAAAGTCATCAGCAAAACATTCAGAGCAACCTACAGGTATACTGGCTGCTTTGCTAACAGGGGATACAGCGCTGCACAGAGGAAACACGAAATGCAAGGTCTTCCGATTCACAGGGTACAGCAACTAACCTGATAATCATCCCTGGGATCAGCCTGAACCAGAAAACACCATCCAACCGAGGCTGAAGTTGTCAATCTCTGAAATAAGAATCTCTGCTCTTCCCTGAGCTTTCCACCTGGAACAGTCTGCTTTTGTTTAAGTATGCCCTCTCCCGAATCTCAGCCCGTAGCATACAAATAGGAGCTCTCGTAAGTTACATGAAATTGATTTCCCCTTTCCTATATAATCAAGGTAGATCTGGGATGTAAGATAACATTGTAAGCCAGGAAAACCCACAGCACGTAGTGCTAACAAACAGAACTCTTCCTCCAAACACTTGGGGCCGATGGGGGTGGGAGAACTAGTTCCACACCAGCAGCACACCTTACCCTCCACATAACCTGACTGTGGTTTCCCAAAAGCACAGTCTGGAATCTAACTCCCAGCAACAAGACTGCCTGAGTTCACAGATCACCTCATTGCATCTCCTTGTTCAGGGTTTGTTTGGGGTGGGTTGGTTTGGTTTTTTTTTTTTTTTTCAATTCTTCCTTCAAATTTGGAAGGGCATTAAAAAGCCAAAGGCAAATCTAGCCTGGTGCTTAAAGAAGCCCACAAGTGTTCCCAGGAGAGTTCAGGAAGCCTCAATGAGTCCCTGTAGGGCCCACACACCCCACAAAGTCCCAGAAGCACGGGGGGTGGTTCAGGACCAGGAAAGGGAACCCACGACAGGCTTGTGCCGTACACACGGTACAAACAGGTGCCGACCTCCCCTGCTCTCTCAGGGGAACGCCGCGGTTATTCTTTGGGTTGTCATCAGCACCAGGAACGGCGTTACAGGAGCGCACAGAGAACACCAGCCCGAACAGGCCGAGACCCAGCTGAAAGCGCCGCTGTGAAGGAAGCGCTCGGGTACCCCACGCAAGTGGCTGCGAGAGCCCGCTGCCCGCAGGTAACCGGGCGCCAGCGAGCCGGTTCCGAGCCCGGGCACAGCGCTGCCGAGGAGGGCACGCCGGT
>VZTU01006736.1:22059-53246 GCA_013400835.1 Zapornia atra
TAGAGGCGCCCTCGCAGGGGACCAAGGGCCCCGCCATCCTCACGGCAAAGCTCAAGAGCGGCACGGTGGGCGCAGAGCTGCTGCTCCTCCGCAGCCGGGCCGCCCCGGGGGAGCCGCTCTCACGGGCGCGGAGGGGGAGCGAGCGTGGTCGCTGCAGCCACCACAGCCCTGACCCGCCCCGGGGGGCGGCGAGCGGCCGCCCGGGGGCGGGAGGTACGGGGACAGATCCCGTCCACGCTCCCGCGCCGCCGGGCTCGGCGGCGCTGGAGCGCGGTGTGAGCGCGGGGCCGNGCTTGGATCTCCCTCCTCGCCCCGGCGCCGCGATCTCACGGGAACTCGCGCCCCGCTCTCGCGATAACACCGGCGCGAGCCGCCGTAAGGTCGGCAGTAGGCGCGCAGCTCCGAGCCGCGCCGGTACCGTAACGTACCTGCCCGCCGCGAAAACGCTCCGGGCTCGGCCTCCCGCCGCCCCTTCGCAACCCGCCCCGGCCTGCCCCACCGGAGCAGCAACCGGCGCTTAGCCCTGCTTCCCCCGCCCCCCTCCCGTGGCAAATAACGAGTCGCCCAGAGAGCGGGAGTGTCCACGGCGGCTCAGCACTTACGAGCACGTCGCTAACCCCACACCTGACATTAGTAACGAGAAACGCCCAGCAGCCTTAACGCCGGAGAGGGCTCACAGCCCCTCGTACGGCTCATGCCCGTTTATTTAACGTAAAACTGGATCCAGCCCCTAAGGCAAGGGGCTACATTTACTCTTGTAAGGAACAGAACAATAGCAACTGAGTGGGCAATTCCCCCGGGAACATCTTGCCTCACCTCGGACACATCACTGGTCAAGCATAAACCATCGCTGAGAACTGAGGGGAAATTGCCTTGGCAGCAGCGACAACCCTGCCCCATCAGCTACTGGATTTATGAGTACCATGGAGCAGGAGCTTTGAAATACAGCCCGTGACCTTAGAAAATGCAGCAGAGCCACTGGGCTGAGCGTTCCAGAGCCACACAGCCCAAACGGTCACGTTACACGTGGTACATGACTATGCAGATCCTGACAGGCACAAAGACATTACCCATCTTTACACATGCTAATAAACCCCACCAGCTTTTAAGAAATATGAAGAGGCAACAGACAGGCTCTCACTGCCCTCACTGCACCCTCACCAACAGCCACCTTTACGCTTAGCCTTGTATGCGACAACATGAGTAGCACAATGAGTTGGAAGCACACATTAAGAACTCGTACAATCACTGTTTTATTTTCATTCCCGTTACTCCAGCCCCAGAGGTTGCCTTTCAAATTACTCCTGTCCGTTACAAACTGTTTTCTCCACAGGTGAGAAGCTCAACTGGATGTCTCTACTTGTATCATTACTGGATAAACTCGGCGGGACACCACCCTGGTTTGGTTTTCTATCTCAGAAGCACGATGTACTGCATAAGAATTGTGGCAGATTTTCCCAGGGTCTCAATGGTGGAATTCTTCTTCAAACACACACCAAAAATCAGATTCCCAATCAACATCTGATCACCTGCTTGATAATCTGCAATTCTCTCACTTCCCTTTGTACAGTCTTGCCAAATAATAGGATTCAGCAGAGTCCTTCCGGCTGGCCTGAGGTTTTATAGCTCTCACATCCTGGAACTGCTCCTTCAGTCTGTTTTGCAGCAGACGGGACTCGCGTCCATCCCAGAATTTACACAGCATCGTTCCTTTCGGCTTTAAAATACTACGGGACAGATCCAGGAGGCCTAAACATAGACGGATCAACTTCTGATGATCCAGTTCTTTAATGCCCGTCGCGTTAGGTGCCATGTCACTCAAGATAACATCCACCTTCTCTGCAGGAAGGAGACTCTGAATCGTCCTCAGCGTGTTTGGGTCAGCAATGTCAGCCTCCGACAGGAAGACCGCTCCTTCCAGAGGAGAAATCCGCAGGAGGTCAACGCCAAGGACGAAGCCGGTGGGGACAGCAGGATCTAGGTTATAAGAATGAACGACATGCTGAACACTCATAATGGCTGCAAACCATGCACCCACACAAGCGCCATGCCAGTCAGTAAACACAAAACCTAACACCTGCCATGTTCTTCTTGCCCTTAGACAGTTTGCTGTGTGCATCTGGATGGATGTATAAGCTAATCTGTTCAAGACATGAAAACTCAGTTAGTTACTCAGCATACGCAAGGGGTGTTTTTCTTGGTTTTCTCCTGTTCTTTCAAGGCTGACTGTCCAGAAATCCTGGACAACAGTACAGATGATGACACTTTATCTTCTAAATATTAATGGCTTAATAAAAATAAACCTTACATAGTGGTTGCTACCATTTTTCCAGAAGCGAAATAAAAATACAGAAAAGCCAAGTTACCTGCTATAGCCTACACTAATTTCAGAACCAGATGAAGGGATCCTCCCCACCACCCAGCTAACCAGAACTTTGTTACAAACCTCACGGTAAGTTTTTATTTCACAAATACAATTTCTCCAGACCATATGAAGATTGCTACCATCACACAGGCACACACCTTCACACTTTTATCACTGCTTCTGGTGCTTGCCTGTACCCATGTCCTTTCCCCACACCACCACCATCACGGCTGACTTTTCTCTCGTGCATCAGGACGAGTATCATCCCCATCGCATCTGCCAAAACCCTGCACTTACCGGTACCTAAGGCATTGACTCTCTCTACAGCAACCTGGCTCCACGCACCAGGAGCTGCTCCACAGTCAAGAACAGAAAGTCCTGGACGAAGAATATGAAGTTTGTCATCGATCTCCAGTAACTTGAAGGCACTCCGGCAACGGTACAGCTGCTGCTTTGCTGCCTTGACAAAGGGATCCCTGAAGTGCCGCTCCAACCACAAGTGCTCAGCTCCAGTTTTCTTCAGAATCCCCACGGTGGTGTGGAGACATTTGCTTACCAAGTGCCAACCGCTGCCCGGGAAGACAGGAGAGTTAATCAGAGCATCATCACTGTGTACTTCACAAGTATCCACAGTAATTAATTCTAACCTCGACTACAGCTCTGCCCATGTATCACCAGGCTCACAAAAAGCCTCCAAAGTTGAGATTCTTTGGTACCTTTAGCTACCCAGTCCAGCCCCAACGAAGAGGGGTGTAATTTGGCCGGCGGCTTCGCAGGTCAGCCCTGAGCAAGGGCAGGGAAGAGTCCCGTACCCAGGCAGCTCCTGGCTTCGGCTCTGGTGCCTGTGCGGGAGCAAGGCACAGCACACTGCCCCCAGCAAGGCCGGGGCTGGCTCCCTGAGGGGGAAGGGAAGGGGCACGGCCTCCCGGCCCTCATGCTCCCTCTCAGACCCTCAGGAAGGAGGGCTGCCCCGGCTCCTGCAGCGCCCGCAGACCCAAATCGCCCGTTCCCCGGGGATATCCCGGCGCCTCCCCGGGGACTCCCCACCTCCCTCCGAGTCGGGACAGGATCAGGCCCGGTACCGAGCTCCCCTCAGAGGTCCCTCCGCTCACCTGCCCCCGGCGGGACCGCCCCTCCAGGCCATGGCGGCCGCTTCGGATCCCGCCTCCTCTCCCAGCTACCGCGGGGCGGGGCCGGCGGCGGGGCGGAACCGGCGGTAGCGGCGCGGGAAAGGCCGGGCCGGGGCGCTTCGGTGGGGGTAACGCAGCGGCGCGGGAAAGACGGGCGTTTGGGGCAGAGGTGCTCGGGGACCAGGGACGGGGGAGCCTGGCGCTGGAGGGGGTTGGAGGTTCGGGGAGGGAGGGGTTGCTGGGGGGTGCAGGGGGTTGGGAATGGGGTGCTGGGGGCAGTAGAACAAGGGTCAGCGGGGAGTAGCACCGGGGGTTCGGGTTGGGGATGGCGGGACCCGGCACTTGGGAGTGCCGCTGGGCCGGAGGAGCAGCCTGGCCTCGCCTCCCCTCCCCCCTGAGGGGTGCCGGCGGCCCTGGGCGCAGCGCTCCCTTCTCGTCCCTCTCCCAGGAGCCATGTGCACGTCCAGGCTCTTCACCCTCGTCCTGGTGGTGCAGCCGCCCCGCGTCCTCCTGGGCATGAAGAAACGCGGGTTTGGAGCCGGGCTGTGGAACGGCTTCGGGGGGAAGGTGCAGCCGGGGGAGAGCATCGAGGAGGCCGCTCGCAGGTGAGGCCCAGCCCGGCTCGGCAGGCGCCGGGGGGAGAGGCAGGTACGGGGGCAGTGTCCGGGCCGCGGAGGTGTTACCTGCTCCCGGCGGGCTGCAGGTGGAGCTCCCGCGGCTCGGCTGCCGGTAGAACCCTGACAGCCACCGCGGTACCCGAGAGCGCGGCCGGGAGCTGTCCCGGAGCCGAGCATCGCCCAACATCGCGGCATGCGCAGGGATACGGGGTTGCGCACCGCTGTCCGTCGTCTGCAAATCTTTAACTCACGTCCGGGCTACGAGTAACTGGAAGTTACCGAGTGCCCTCCCTCCGGACCCTGATCTCACCTCGCACTCGGTCTGCCAGCGGCGGACAGCGACAGCTGCACAGCACAATCACAGCTTAGGCCCTTGTTCCGCTCATCGTTTGTATTTTGAAGCTGTTGAACAGATACTACCGACCTTCTTGCAGCATCTTTAGTACCGTGTGAAAATGCAATGACAGGGTAGTAGAAATTCTTTGAGGTCTGTTATGAAAGGCACTGTAGAAATTAATAATTTGACTATGTGGCAGTGTTTTTAAGCCCCCATGCTGACTTAAGGAATTCAGCTCCATCAGAACAGAGGTACGGTTCAGGTTTGGAAGCTTTTTGGTATTGATTTGTTGAAGTTCTTCTGTCTGGTGATTAAAATGGAAAAGCAGATGGCAGCTCAATTGCTAAAGTCCTCTAAAAACTAGGTACCTTGTTCTTTATGTGAATGTCACCGATACACTTTGCCACCTCCTCACTTTCTGATACGTGCCCAAAGCTCCCCTTGCACCTGCAGGAAGTTCGATGTTGGTGCTCAACAGCCATCTAACAGCTTTTTCCCTGAACAGCCTCCTCAGCTGTGCCAGTGCAACTGCCCAAGTTCTGCAGTGAGCTAACCCAGAGGGCAGAAGGGACCTCTCTGCAGCTGTGTACACAGCCATGCACAGAGTTAATGTACCTGAAGCTCTGGCAGCATCTCCTCATCTCTGGAGGGAGATCAGTTTTGTTACTTAAATCAGGCCTCCATATCACAGAATCGTAGGGGTTGGAAGGGACCTCCAGAGCTCATTGAGTCCACCCTCCCTGCCAAAGCAGGGTCCCTTGGACAGGTCGGCGTCCAGATGGATCTTGAATATCTCCAGAGAAGGAGATTCCACACCTCCCTGGGCAGCCTGTCCCAGGGCTCCATCACTCTTATTTGCTATGCTGATATTGCCATGGTATAGATTGTATTAATTGATTAATTTAGCATTTGATTCCTAGACAACATTTAGCCACGATAGCCTGGACTTAGAAATTGTAGCTCTAGTCCATATAAGTTTCATTGAGCTCAGTGCAACATGCCACAGCGCAGCCAGCACTTGCTGCCACAGGCTGGGGATCAGTCCCATCCTCAGCCTGTTCAATATAGCTGGTGGGAGTCTGTTGCAGAATCACACAGCCGATTCCTGTGAGGTTGCCTGAACAGGAAGCAGTGCCCAGGGCCAGCTGGGCACACACACCCCTTCCTGGGGAACACCACCATCAGTGCTGCTCGGGGTGCAGCTCTGCTCCAGGACATCTCACACAGTCCAAATCACGCTTCACCACCTCCACTCTGCACTGGGAGTTGGGAATCATGCCATGGTTCCCTGCTGTGCTGCCTCAGTTGGGTTTGCAGCAGCAGAAGGCATCAAGTGTCCTCACAGCACATGACCAGGAGTTTCCTGTATCCTTAGGGTTTCTATACTCCCCTGGGTGCAGCCCATTCCCGTGAGCACCCACAGTTACTCAGTGGTGTATCTTAAAATGGGAATTACA
Organism: Zapornia atra; assembly: GCA_013400835.1. NCBI lineage: Eukaryota > Metazoa > Chordata > Aves > Gruiformes > Rallidae > Zapornia > Zapornia atra. The sequence goes on from VZTU01006736.1 coordinate 27,966, forward strand.
AGTTCCTTATTTCTAGTTTGCTGCCGTGACATTTCCACTTCCTATATACAGAGCTGAATGACTGACAGATTTTGGAGAACCACAGCAGTGTTGAGCTTTGTTGTTCAATTATCACTGCCTGTAAAATGAGGCTTTTAGATTTGTTGCTGGAAAACTGCATCTATTTTAGAAACAGATAATTTCTCAGGCAGACAAACTAATATTAGCAAAGACATTAAGCTGGGGTATAATTTCAAATGATGGGATCCATGAAGTCGATGCCAAAGCAAGCTGGAGCCTTAAAGATCGTTTCCATTGCATTTTAAAATTGTTAAGCTACTGCCAAACATGGAACTACATTAATTATTCACCTTAAGTGAAGATACACTATTTCAAAGTATTACTTCTTTTTGTACATTAGGTAACCCATGGCTAACTTCAAGCTGTGCTGGCTCTGTTAGAGGCAGGTAAAAAAAAATCAAAGCAGCCTTAAATGCGTGGCACAAACAGAGCAAGTAATTGAATGTGCCTCCAGTAGCCATGCATGGGTGATGTATGGAGACGAGCTGCCTGGCAGGGCTCTCAAAGTGCTCTTAGAAGTCTTGCCTTCCAGCCTCTCCTTACGCTGGATGTGCTTCTGAGGAGCAGGAATGGGGAGTTTACACCATCGCTTTGGGTGTTACACAGTGTTTGAACAGGAGGTGGAATTCCTGACGTCCTGCATGCAAATCGTGTTATGTGGCACGTTGTGTTATTGAAACACACGTCAGCCTCAGCTGTGGATGATTTTGTAGCAAGTACAGATGTTGCAGTGTTTATTACCTGCTTGCCTAAGACTTGGAAAGCTTTAGCTTGGAGCTGGCAAAGCCTTTTCCCTCTCTAAATGAAGGGCATCTCCGAGTTCTTAAGCCACAGCCAGCTTTAGTCACGCGCTCGCACACTTCTAGCTCATCTCAGGAAAGGTCACCCTGTTGCAAGGAGTGTAAAGTACACTAAACAATCCATTTTCCTGAAGCTTCCCCTTCCAACACAGACTTCTTTTCCTGCCAGCCTGTAGAGCTTGAAATAACGTGTGAGCCAACCTGACAGCAGCTCTGCTCTGGTGTAAGCGTTCTCATGGTTTTTGTGGAAGCCAGAACTCTGCTGTGCCTTGCTGCGTTTTACAGGGGTGGCTTTCACCTTCACTGGGAGCATTTTGGATGTGCAAGTAAAGCCTGTGACTGTTTTTTGTTCTCCCACTGCTGGCTTTCAAGTCTGTTTCTTGTGCAGGGAGCTCCTGGAGGAGAGCGGCCTGACTGTGGACACCTTGCAGAAGATGGGTGAGATCACGTTTGAGTTCGTAGGGAACTCTGAACTCATGGAAGTTCACATTTTCCGAGCAGACCAGTTTCATGGAGAGCCAACAGAGAGCGATGGTGAGTGGGGATGCGATGGGTGGAGGGGAAGGAGAACACACACACGTGCTTCTAACACAGTATCGTTCTTAAGAAACCCAGAAATATTAATGCCAAAATCCCTTTAAGAAGGGAGGCAGCCAGGCTGTAGAGGGAAGCTGCTGTTGACAGATGTTCAGTGTCCAGGCAGTGAAAAACCAAGTGAAAAAGACTCGTGCAAAGTTCTTTTGTTTTCTCCCACCAGAAATGCGACCACAGTGGTTTCAGCTGGACGAGGTGCCATTCAAGCACATGTGGGCAGATGACATCTATTGGTTTCCCCTGGTGCTACAGAGAAAGCTGTTCCGTGGCTACTTTAAGTTTCAGGGACAAGACACTATCCTGGAGCACACCCTGAAAGAAGTGGAAGAAGTTTAAGAAAAACAGAAGCTTTCAGCCCCCCTGCTGCTGCCCACATTGGGCTAGAGCATGATGAGTGCTACTTGGAAGGGTCTGCTTTCTCAGCTCTCCAGCAAAGAGACTTATTTGTCAAGTCACTGGGTAGTAAGGAAAATAAGGTGTTTTTTTTAGAGCAGAAATAAAAGTAATGAGATTTTCTGTGAAGTCCCTGGCTGTGGTATAGTTTAGTGGTTATGTCATCACAACTATTAAAACCTGACTGTTAACCCTTTTCTTCACAGGTGGCCAATTCTTATGGCTTTTCTCTTGTGGCTCGAAACGTTTTTAAACAATTAAACAGATTTCTTAGTAAAAGCATGTGTTGTTGTGGTGCAGGCAGCTGGCAGCTTCTAGGCTGTTTAAAGGAGTTGGCATCCTGTCACAGGAACATTAGTGGACTGTGCTGCAGCAGAATCTATTAGGTACCTTCTCTTCACCAGTTCCCTACTCAGCATTACTTCCCAGGATACAGCGGGGCTGAACCAGCACTGGGAAGGCCTCTTGAAAAGTTTGGGAAGGGATCCCTTCAGGATGCTCCTGCTGAGAGTAGTGTGAGGGTAGAGGAGGTAGGAGAACAAGGCAGAGCAGCTGTCTGGCATTGTTTGAGCCCTGCCTTCACTGTGCAGCTCCTGCTGGGAACTCTAACTGTTTGGAGCATTTTGGGTAAAAATATACCCACCCAAGGCAGCTTTCAGCAGGTGCCTGTTGCAAAGTGCCATCACCCATAGCTGCAGGCATTGCCCCATAGGACCCACTCAGCCTTTCAGCAGGCTGGGCAGCAGAAGTGTGATCAAACTGTGCTAGAAATAACACATCACAGCTGTGACTTCTTACACAAGTTTTGGGCTTTTTTTTGTTGTTGTTTTTAAACACTTTTACAAACACATATAACACTTACAGATAGAATCTTGGAATGTAATATAGGATCTGTAAACATTTCCAGTCTACCAGCTGTAGTAATAATTCTTTAATTCCTGCATTTGGATAAAGTGCTTCATACATAAGGCTATTTGAGCAAAGCAAAGATACAGGATATTCCAGGCAGGCAAAATTCACACCCTCCACACAAAATTGTTTCTTCTTGTCTCCCTCAAGCAGTTCTGAATAACTTATATCACTCAAAAATGCCCTTCTTCATATGCTCAGCAAGCTGCAGCTCAGGCTGCTCAGAGTTAACACCTCAGAATCTTCCTTCTGTGCTGCACACAGAGTTAGATACAGAGTTTTTGATACCTCTGTGCCTGGCCTAGCAGAGAGGGGTTCTGGCTGTTCTGACTATGAGAATGGCTTAAGGCAAGCAGAGGAGAGGAGATAAGCACAAGGGGAGAGGTGGCTTGTAACAGGACATGAGCCCTTACTGTGGGGCAGGAAGGAGAGTAACTGGCAGCCAATGCCTGCTTAGTAATTTCATTGATTTCATGGTGGACACTGTAAATTGCACAGCAAGAGCGAGCCAATTTGTTCTTTCAGGAGTTCAGGAAGGAAGAGAACAAGCAGGGCTCAGGCTTGCACTACTTGCTGTTCCCCCCTCTGCAGCCAGGGCAATCCTGGTACCAAGATGCTTTCACCAGCACCACCCTTTAGCTCGTGTCAGTAGTGGCACCAGTGCTCCTGCTGCAGTTCTGGGAATTGACAGGTTTTAAGCAGGTTCTGTCCCAGGCTGGGGATCTTTGTCGTTTAGGAAACAGCACAAATTGAAGCCTCTCAATTAGCCTGGTACAAGTTTCAGGAATTACCCCCTTGCTTGGCTAAAGCAGAACACTAAAAGCACAGGGATGCAGCAAGACACTGCTGAAAACATACTGCAGCACAGGAGGAACAGCTTGCAAGATGGATGGAGAGGGAAAGAGCAAAGATTAAGTTGGTATTGTAAATACAGTTTGGAAAGCCTTTCCACACAATACTGGTCAAATAGCTATGGCTGGAAGCAGAGACCTTGGGAGTGACAAGATTGTATAGCCCTTTTTCAGACAAGCTTTCAGGTTCTCAGCTGTTCACTACCCAGGTACCTCCACGGCAGATCTGACAGACAGGGAGAGCAGAGGCCTTTCTCATCACCAGGCTTTGAACACGTGGAAGTCCCCACGAGCTCCAGCAACACAGAAAGCTTCCACTCAAGAAGGCACATCAACTCTTTGGCTTTACATCTTGCAGGAGCATCAGTTCTCAAACAGGCAGCCTGCACTCTCCAGTTAGTCTTCTGGTTTGCTTAGTGTTCACTGAAATCTATCCAGCTCCCAGCCATGGAACCAGCTTCATTAAGTCTTGTTCCCTCCCTTCCATCTAACTCAGCTGTTTGCTGGAGGAGGTGATAGCACAGCAGTAACTAGAACTGTCCCCTATCGATTCCCTGCCCCCTGCCTCCAGAGGAAGGAAGCTGTACTTGATGCCACTCTCCAAGTCTGGCAGATCCCTGAACTAAACAGGAGAGATGCAGTAAGGAAATCCCTCACAGATTAAGGTAAACATAGCAGTGCTACTTGCACACTGACCAGTCTCCCAAAAATAAGGTTGGCAAACTAAAAGCTGTATGAAATAGTGGATGCACAGGTCTAGGAATCCGATGGAAGCTTGACGGTCCAGTATGAGAAACTCTGAGAGTGCCACTAGCTCCATCAACTATGAGAATACCAGGGCTCAGTTCACAAAGTACCAGGTGAATGGAGTAAAATCAAAGGAAAAAAGAAAATGCCACCCTCAAAAGTGCTCTGGGGTGGCCATGGAGAACAGTGTTCTCTCAGAACAACGTCATTCCAGTTCCTTTACAGGTCACATGCTCTGCATTTGTCACAGTCTCTGCATTGGGACTGTAGAATTCTTGCTTAGAAGAAGAGGAAAGAGGAATTAGTCTAAAGCCCAAATGTGGTTCTGCTGTTTGGCTGGTTGGGTTTTGGTTTTAAATAAAGCCCAAAACAGTAACATTTTTCTAAATGTGGGCAGTGCAGAGTTCCATTCACGCTAATTCTTTCCAAGTTCTCCTGCAGAACACAGCCCAGGCATCTACCTCAGCCAGACACGTTACAAGGAAGATCCACCATACAGGTATCAGACCTCTCCCCGAAAGATACAGTTGTTTTCTGACTTCAACCACTCACCACATCAGGCAAATGAGGTAAATGAGGGAGGAGGGGTACTAAGACTAACCAAATGACAGGCTGTAACCAGCCAGCACCCTCTGAAGGTGCAGGGAGTGAAGAGCCTTTAAAAATCCAGTACAGCACTTTCTGCACTTTAATGACAAACCATCTTCTCAGTCAAGACAAGGTCAAACAAAAAAAAAACCCAAAACATTCCCTGCCATTCTTGAGACAGGACCTTGTTACTGTACTGTAGAAATATTTTCCTCCCCAGCCACTCTGGTTTGTGGTCTCTTCAGGAGAGAGAAAAAAACCTGTCCCAGCCATTCGCAGTGCACCCACCTCGCTGCGCAAGGCCAACACACAGGAGGAAACACTCAAGAGTTAACATTCCAACTGCTGTAAAAAGCTCTTAATGACACATTCTGAGCAAAGTTGTTAAAAAGACTCTCCACTCTCCTCAAGGCCCAGCACCCAAGAAAGTCACCCACATGAACTGCACTTTGAGGGGTGCACGTAATGGTTATGTCAGTCTCGTGGAAACAGGCAAATTGCTTCTCTTGCTCCTACCTGAAGAAACCAGCCCTGGACCAAGAGCTTCATGTTTAATTGAATTTTCTAAATTAAAAACAAAAAGGAAAAAAAAAAAGCTTTAGTGATTGGAGGTTTTAAATATATTTCCTGCTAATGGGGAAGTTCCCCAGAGGGGAAAATACTGTAATGGTTCCAGTTTGACAGCAAGCCCTCACCCGTTAACGTGGTTCCTTTTTACCTACTCCAAGAAAACACTAAGCAGCCAAGTCTCAAATTCCCCTTTGGCAGCTGTTTTGGCCCCAGAGAAGTTTGGGTCAGGGCAGTCCTCTTCACATAGAGTTTAGCTGCATACGTTTGCAGTTTCTTCACTTTCCAGTTTCTCTGGATGATAAAGCACCATTTCCCCTAAGGGAACAGGACATGGAAGTTCTCCTCTCCCTGGCCTCTGCCTCACAAGGGACAGTCACCAGAGTTACAAAGTGAAACACAGAGAACGTTTTGTCCCTTCATCACAATCAGAAATCATGCTGAAAATCCCATTACCAAGGATTGTGCTTTTTTAAAAGAGAAATAGGGAACTGACACTTAATTGCCTTCTCCCCTTCATGGACACACTCCAATGTTACCCAGAACCAAGAGAAAAGAAAAAAACCCCAGTAGCTTCCTGATAAATACTATTTTTTTGCTAGCAAATTTAATCAGCACAGAGTCCCAACCTGTCAGCGTAACAGGATACTTCATCCAGTATTAGACCAAAGAAACCTTTGGGTCAGCAGCTCTCCAACAGTCCTAAACAGCTACTTGACAGCTGGATGTCAGAACCTCCAGAACAAAGGAGCTACCGTGTGGCTGTTCTGCTCATACAGTACGAGCAGTTTACAATTCAGGAGTGTTTTATTCAATTATTTTCTCATTTATGCCAGGCAAACTCCTCTGAGTTCCTGAACCCAGACATCTTTGGCCCCAAACTGAGAAATCCGAGCGAGTCCCTAGGCTGCCCTGCAACCCTGACCTGAAGCACAGGGGAAGCCGGTGTGCCCAGCCTGTCCCACAGCAGCACAGCCCCTCACCCAGTCCCACCACTTCATCCACGTTCTCTGCACTAAGGTCTAGAGGTGAGGAATCCAATCCAGACACCTGTCAATGGGACGGGGGGCAGCTTTCAGCTTTCCTTATGCCCAGATGCCCCTAACACAGGCACTATCCCTGCCCCAAAGCCCAAAAGGCAATCCATCTCTACTACAAGCACGTGCTTCAGATATCCTGTTCAGCTCAGCACTTGGGAGCTGTGCAGAGACGTGGCAGCACGTGCCAGATAAACATCACCAGAAGACTGTTAGTACAAGATACAGGAGTGTCAGCCACAGCGCGGCAGCACTCACCGCACTGGGTCACATCCTGACCCCACAGAGGGGGATAACATAAGATAATGAACACCAGCTCTGCCCCAGAGCACTTCAAAACAAAGAGATTGTCTTGATATCCACACGTTCTGCCCCACATCCAGTCTGTCTAAATCAGAGAGCAGCTCAAAGCAGCAGTATTAAGATTTAAAAAAAAAAAATCAAATAAAAAAAATAGCTGTTTGGAGGTAGAGGTCCTACCCCTTGGTTGATTGCACTTCTTGCTCCCTGCTAGATTGTCAGAGCATTAATTGGAGAAGAAGTTTCCCTCTGGAGGTGACAATGGTGGAGTTGGCATACTGCTAGATCCCACGAAGAGGCAGCTCAACTTCGGCTTCAATTCATTCCAAACTTTACTCATCTGTGAGTGGAAAAGGAGAGAAGACAGGCAGGACAACACATTAGATCATCAGCACACCAGGCTATTTTAGTATCAGAGTACTCAAAAGCACAACAGAAATTTGCTGAGGGATTTTGGGGAAGCCCAGGGGACCCACATTGTTCATTTTAAACTGGTGCTATAATGCAGTTCCCTGAGCATTTTACTGAGCCTGCATGGAAGGGAGATTTCCCCTTCAGAAAGGAAGGGAGCTGCAGGAGAAGAGTGCAAGAAACCATGGAGATCGCTGAAGGTCGTATTTAGGGGTTAACAAGAGGGAGCTTTGGATTTAGAGCAAAAATAAGGAAGTTGTTCCTTGTCCTATAGTTTATGTGTGGCATAACAAAACACAGAAATCATCTAGCAAACACACATAGTTCATTTCAGAACCTAACAGTTGGGTCTTCTTCAACAACCTGTAGGGTAAGGTCATCTGCAGATGAGAGAAGAAGAAAGAAAACCACAGTAACTTGCTGCAAGAAGATACAATCTTTTAGAGGGGTTAGGGGCCAGGCTTGATCCTCACCCCAAACTGGAAAGGCCAGAGGTGACTTCATAGGAAGTAATGAAAGTGCCCAGCAGGACAGGTGGATAAAGGAGGAAGGCCCATGGGTACAAATGCATTCAAATTCTCATTTGTATTTTGGGAAAAAAGAGTATAATCCAAGGACTCACCTCTTTGTGACCCTGGATCTGGGAGTTGACAAAGGCCCCCAAAATGTGAGATGTGAGAGGCAGATAGATGTGGATAAGCTGTGTCTCCTGATGCAGGCAGTACAGAGAGAAGTAATTCCGCAGCTCCATCGTCAGGATGGCGTTTTCTTGCTGAAAGGAGAGGAACTCAGTGAAACACATTGCCAGGGAGAGGGTGCCAAGGAGGTTCACTTGCAGCAGGAGAAAACAGCATTCCTCACCATGCTAGCATTTCAAACCCAGACCAAAACCCTAAAAAAAAGCAGTTTCTGGACCCATTTGGCATGGCAGCAACTGCACTTTCCATCATGCAGACTGCTGCTTGCCACAGCTCCCGCAAACGCTGCGTTGCCAAAGAGCCAGCAGTAAGTCTCGAAGAAAACAAACACATTTTCTTTGTAGCAGAGCAGGTCCTGATGTTACCCAAAGCACAGGTTATTCTCTTGGTCCAACAGCTTTCTGCAGGTATGGCTGAGCTACAGAGCAGCACCATTACAGGAGTCCAGAACCACCCCTTGCTCTCCCAGGAACCTGCCCTACCTCCACAATTCGAGACTCCAACTGCTCCACCGACTCTGGCTCTTTGTTCTGCACAGTGGCACTCATCATCTGCTTCTTCATCATGCTGTACTTATGCAATGCTCGCTGGTGCTTGTGCAATACCCCCTTCTCATGCCTTTCACACAGGTCCTTTATGGGAAAAGGGAAAAAGCAGGTACTTAGTGGGAGCTAAGAGCCAGCCAGCCTGCCAGCCAAGTACACCAGCAACACAAACATGTGGTCACACTGTGTGTAATTTCTACGCTGTGGATTTTCATTTCTTTGTTTTCAGGAAGGTAATAAAAACAAACAACGTTGGCAGCAAAGAATTCAAGAAACAAAAATGCCTGGAGCCAGACCAGTGAGCTTAAGAGGCAATCTGGACATCACTTCTGCCAGCATTTGGGATCTTATCAGGCCTCTTATCTTTTGTGCCTTTCTCAATATTAAGTGCTGGCAATTAAGTGTAGTAAGAGCTTGCCAGTGTCCTTCTATTTCAGTCCAGGCCTGGGAATGTCAGGAGAGGCTGCCACATGCAGCTTCAGTAGATGCTTCTATGGGGAAAAAATTTTAAAAATAATTTTTAAAAAAATATAATCTTTGGCCAAAAGATCAGTATTAACAAAAATTCTTTCATTTCTAACTTAACCCACGTCTGCATGAACAAACCAGTAGCCATCTAATTCACTGCTCTGACTCAAAAGCAGCCTCAGCGGGGAAAAAGGCAGCTGACCCACAGAGTTCAAGCAATTGCATTTCCAAATTCCTTGCAGGGTTGGCTGTTTGGCAAATTCTCATCCAAGATGAGCTGGTCAGTAAGGCTGCAGAGCAAGTTACAGCCCACAGCCACTCCCCTCCCTCTGCCAGATGCCCAGCTCGCCTCTGAACTGGCCTCCCAGACAGTTTTCCATCCAGTTGGCGTTACACGCTCTAAAGAGCACAAGCTTGCTCTAAACAACTTTCTCACTGGCAGAAGAACAGCAGAGCTCACTTTATAGGACTGGAGCAAATCCAGGAAAAGGTTCAGCTTCTCCACCACATCATTCTCTTCCTGTTTACCCTAGAAAACAAGGAAAAAGTACATTTTATGTAAGCCTGGCAAGGACTGACATAACAGCTCTTCACACCCGTGTGAGGCCAGGCAGGCTCTCTGCTGGATTCTCCAGGGAACATCCACGCTTACACAACTGCATCAAAAAATCTTTCAGATGGCATTGGAGTGCTCAGTCTTCAGAATGCAGAACAAAGACCTGACTGGGGCTTTTCCATTTGACTGACCATGGTAAGAGGAGTTAGTTTCAGAGTCCTGAGTGTCAGTCCTTTCAGCTCTCTCTGCCTGCAATTCCTTGTTCTTGCAGATTCCTCCAATCTTTCATGCCTCCTCCTTACAAAGGCAACTAATCCATTAAAGCTATAAATACCTGCCTGCTCTCCACAGCAGCTCATGCATCAGGAGGAGGAGATGAGACTCCAAGCCAAATTTCACTGCTTGGTGGGGTTTTTTTTATTTTACTAAATACTGCCTTTTCTTCCTGTAGCAATAAGAGCTCTCTGGAGCATAAACTCTGGAGAAGAGCTGGTGTGACTGATCTATAAAAGCATGCTGAGTATTTTAACACAATGAGATGAAGAGAAGACAAAACTATTACTTTTCCTTCCCAGGCTGTCAGGTTCTCACATTATTCTAACAGTCATTATCACACTGCACACTTACACAGGAAGATGGCACTTCTGTCTGAATGACTCTCATGTAATGTTTAAGTACATGAATGTCAAAACTTGATTCAAAAATAAGTTCTTCTAGATTCTTTGCAGCAGATTAGTAAGATGGAATACAGGACTTTTGGACAGCTCAGTATAGCAGTACAGCTCTAACTTGTCCAATAACCACTTGAAAGAAGAAAGCAAGCCTTTCCTTCCTTTCCCTTGCCCATTATACTTTTTTCCCTCCTCCCCCATCTAAACACCACCCAGGTTTTTCATCCAAGCTTGACCAAGCAGGTTGGTGGTTGAAGGTGTGAGATTGCACTACGATATCTCTGTCCTGGATCCTGTCCCTCAACTCTTTAACTGTCTGTGTCCACAGACCTCATGATTGAAGATAAAACTTCAGGCAGCAATACAGCTCCTTCATTTTACACAAAAAAAAAGAGAAAAATAAAATAAATAATAATAAAAAAGAAGTAAACACTTACCTGCTGCACAGCCTTATCTGCCAGCAGCGCAAATTCAACAGACAGACCCTTCAGGGCTTGTTTCAGAGTCCCCCATGTGCTGTTATTCAAAGCAGCCCAGGAAGGAAGAGGTGTAGTGTCTGAGCCCAAAGCACTAGGAGGAGATAAGTAGTATTCAAATCTAGGAGACACATTCCACTAAGTAGATACACTTATTTGCAGAGAGCAGTTCAGAGTTCCAAATCTGTCTCAACAGCTCACAGTGCCGAGCTACTACTGCCCAAGCACAAACACAGAGCTGTGGGAAGGCTACTAGGGAAAGAGATGGTAAAATGAGTACTTTAATGTCAAGGTATTTGTGTTTTCTCTTACTCTATGTAATAAAAACTTAGCAGAAAGCACATGTTTTCTTCTTCTATAATAGGAAAAACATGTTAGTTCTGAGATACCCATTCTAACCAGGCCATCTGTGAGTGAACCTTAACTGTTTTGCATTCTGGAACAAGAGTACAAACATTCATGTTACCAGTAAACCCTCTTCTCTCCCCAAACCTACCTTAGCTCCTTTCCAAAGATGAGAAGGTCTGAGGCATTATCAATGGCACGAGAAGCTATCCTCTCCGCGCGGTCCCGAAGCTTATAAAAGCTATTATAAATATTTCTAATGAGCTCCCTGCTGGCAGCAAACTGGGCCTGTATGTCAGCTGGAAGGAAGTCCTGAGGAAGCACAAGAGAGATTACTAGTACAGGCAAACCAGAGGCACGCTCACATCGGTTAACTGTAGGCACATCACGTAGTCAGCAGAGACTGGCTTTCCCCTTGTGCTCGCTCTCTCGTGCCACGCTCTAACAACCCCGAAGAGACTAGCTTCACAGCTCAGGTGTCATACAAACACCCCTAATTTTCAGAGGCATAAAGAGGTTCAAACACCAGGGGTTTGCAGAGCTGGCACGATCTGCAGTCCTACTATGCAATTAAAATGGCATTTGTGAGGTTTCAAGCTCAGAGGTTCTGATCTGATGGACTAGTAATGGCCAGCCTGGCAAAGTCACACATACTGATGTTCACCCCTCTTTGGCCTGTGCATCACTGGTAAAAGCCTGAATTAAGTTCCATTTGCAAAGTCTTCTGCTAGCATTGCAGGAACCTGAACAACAACTTGCTTTAAAATTGCTCAGTGAACAGCATGAACGTGTATTTAAAACTCACCCGAGCACTAATCACTGGGATAAACAGATATATAGAGAACCTGTAACAAACCTGTCTAACAGTCCAAATTACTCTCCCATAGGGGAGGGTGACAGAATATGGGCATAAACACAGGGGGAAGGCATTAATCTGGGTGTTAGCTTTTAAATGGTGCACTGTGGGGCATTTGTTTGTTATGCAAGTACAAGTAATTACTGAGAAACATGTTCTGAGTAGGATTCATTGTTTAATCTTTATCATATTCATGAACCACATTTAACTAGAAATAACAGGCCCTTAAGAATCAAATACTTATTTGCTCTTAATGCCATAACCAATCCACCTGGAGAAGAGAGGCATTTAAACCAGAATAATATATCACAAGAAATTCATATGCATACCTTGGCCTGGGTAGCGAATCTGCAGGTCATGAATTCATCTCCCACTCCCTGGACCAACTCTCTTAGCTTATTCTGCACATCCTGGAGAAGATAAGGCATCAAATGAGCATGGAAGGGGCAGGCAGCTCACACAGGTCTCAGATGCATTGCAATAGGCACAATTTAGCAGATACAGCTTTACCCAGGTTAGGTTTAACTTCAGGAGAAGCACCACACGTATTCCTGTAAGAACAGTGATCATTTTCAGAATGCTGTTCTCCTGGCATTGAGTGAAATTACCTGCCAGCTGTAGAAATACCTACTGAGAGAAAATTCTCCTCATCCCTGGAGCAACAACTGGTGTGTCAAAAGCAACCCCGAACTCTGAGCCCAGCGAAGCAGGGACAGGAAGACATGCAAACTCAAGACCATTGCTAACAAGTACTCACTGAGCCACTGAAGGACAGGAAGAGTTTCAAGAGCACATCTTCTGAGAAAGGGGGGTGTCGAGCCACCAGGTTTATGAACCGCTTCAGCGCTCTCCTTCTAGATTCAATGAATTCTCGATCAGCTACAGGAAGAGACATTACATTTCAATTAATCACACAGAGCTGCTGAGAAAGAAAACAAAGAAAGCCTTCAGCACAGTAATTTCTTAGGGCTTATAACCCTTGTAAGGCACAGCAACAATGAACAAGTACCTGTAACCTGTCTGATCCCTAAGAGAGATCACCTGGATTGACCATCAGAACAAATATTCCTTCAAGTGGTTCCTTACAGCTCACTAAAATCCAGTGTGTGTGTGTATAAATATAGATATATATGTATGGTTATTTTCATAGGGTGGCTCAGGTAAGCAGCCTGAAGCCTCCCCTTACCAACTGTGGGCATACACAGATTTTTCTTCCTCTGAATCGATTCCCTAGCTGGTCCCTGAAGGGAATCTCAGTCTGACTGGACGCCTGGGAAACGTGCCACATGCTGCTTCTTGCCACTGCAAAGATCTCTCTGCCACTTGCAAAGCAATCATCCCACAAAAAAATTACAGGGGGGGTTGTTTACTATTCTGAAGAACTAGCTTCAGTGTGCTGGACCATCAACAACCCTCCATACTTTTAAACCTTTGGTGACTAGAGGAAGAATAGAGGGTTTGGTTGTCATTTGTTTGTTCAAGATCAGTGCCCAGATGCAAGATGTCAGAATGTACTTGGGAAGACAGCAATTTGCAGTACCTCCACCCAGAGTCCTTACTTGTCCAACAAAGTTCTGCTCATCTTCCTGCGACAGGAAGAGTGTCACTCTGGCAATACTGCAGTAAGGCAGCAAATAAAAAAAAATCCTGGAGTTTTTCAGGAAAGACAAAAACTTAAAGTGAAGTAAGTTTGAAAGAAAGGAACACAGCACAAAGCTGCTGTCCATGACAACACTCTCATATCACTCTTCTTTGCCTCAGATTTAAGTTGGGAGTTTGCTGGCTGCAGGGACTCTCTATAACAATCCTCAGGACAGTAACACACATCAAATTATTTTTTGTGTCATTACAGCTGCAGATCTTGATTTTGCTTTGTTCATAAGTTAGCCTACATGGAGCTTTCTGAAGTCATCTACACACTTCCTACATGATCTGCCTCCGTTTGCTGCTATCCTCCAAATGAGCAGATCTTTCTCCACCTGACAGACAGATGAAGGTAGACCATCAGGAAAATAAAGAATGTAACTGAGTAGATGAGCCAAGAAAATAAAAGCATGTAGCTTTGCCCATTTGGCTCTGGGACTAAGAGGGTTCAAAGAGTCACACATCTACACTAATCCATCAAATCCCACGTCCTGCAACTCCATTTGTCAGCCCATTAACCTGCTCAGAAACAAGAACTACTCATTCCGTTCCCTTTTTCCTGTTTCTGTTAAAACCATTTACACAGCTTTTCTATACGCAGAGTCATGGGACTGGAGACAAACATCACACTCTGCCCTAAGATGCTTTTGGGCTGTAGTAGGACTGTCCTCCTAGCACAGTTTGGGAACTAATCCTACCAGGTTTCTTTCCTTAGACATATGATACCTCTGGAAAGAAATGCATCAGTGAATCCACAGAAATATCAACGCACAAGCAACACGAGGAAGTAACAGTGGCTGACAGATTAGATATACTGGTAGCTTCTTTCAAGAATCCTCTCTCCACCAAGATTAATCAGACAGAGTCACTTTGCTTACAGGTGTTGTACCAAGTGGAAATTCTGGAAATTCTGGCTGAGAACACTGAATCAGGTCAAATTGAACAGCCAAGTTTTCGCAACCTCAAAAGAAAGGCCTTCACAATTTACACTCCACCAGAAGGATCTATGGCCACTGAAGCTTTTCAGCACTGTTGTTTTAGTTTGTTCCAGATCATTGTACACCCCACTCTGCTCACTGTTTAACAGTTCCTCTTCACTGTAGCAATGTATAATTCTCCTGGAGTCAGATCAATTATTTATTGAAACACGTTGAGCTTAGCAGCATGGGCAGGAGACAAGACAGTGAAAAGCTTGTTCTTTCGTAGGTAAAGTAGAAAACAAGACAGGATTTTATACAGTTATATAACAATTGAATTCATGAAAGTTTAAAACTAGTGCAATATTTCAGATTAGAAAAAAAATGCACCTGGAGGAGCTTTGCTATGCTTTCCATCTTGGGATACACCTTCAGTTTATACTCTAACAGCTAAAATAAACTTGAATGAACTGACACTGATTCCAGCCTTGGTTCTTAATTTCTGGTTGTCCTCTTTAGAACAGGAAAAAAGAAGGGTGATAGCTACTTTAAGGCAGTTGGTTCATCTGCCAGAAAGACACCTGGCCTGCATCAGGCATCTGTGCAAGGCAATCTTGTCATACACAGTGCTGAAGCTCTTCGCTTAACACCACTATGTTTGCCAGTCCCTTTTAGGGGTGTATGAGGACAGGACCCTACACTAAATCAACACGATCAAGTATGGTCTCACCAGAAAAGCAATTTTGCTGCTTTTATCCCCATCAGCTTCTCTGCAGGTTTAACCTTCCTAATATAAGTTATTTTTTTTAATCTTTATTCTTCTCTTGCTACAGAAATTGTTTTTTCAATGTGATTTCCATAAATCTTTTCTGTTCAGAACACTTCATAAAACAACTCAAGACAGCTGGTCAAGAGAATGGTAGCAATTCTGCATTGACAGCAGCACCACAGCACTCACCATCATAACCTATTTTCCTAAAATCAATAGCCATAACTCTGCCTGCTCTTGTGTAGAATCACACCTCAAATCTTACCAGAAAAGTCATCAGATACCATAGCTCCATGGGAAAAANGCCCACTGAAATTTTGTATTAGCACTTTACATACAGAGCATTTCTGGGCGGTGATAAGTCACACCTCCAAATTGCATATTATAGCCTCATAGTTGTTTAGTTGTTTTCTGAGCCAAGCAGAAGCAAAGACTTTTTAAACATTTATTTTGAACAGCATCATCTTGATCCTGCCTGCACTGCAACCCCTCCAGTCAAAAGACAAACCCAGTTTACCTCCCAGCATCCTCTTCGGTGGAAGTGCTGGCACCATACGATAGGGGAACTTCTGCAGCAGCATCTCATGGAACACCACAAAGTCGTTGTATCGCCTGTAGACTGAGCATTTGAATCTCTGCAACAGAGGAAGGAGGGAAAATACAAATCATTACACAGGCTGAGCAATCAGCAGCGTTTCCATATTTATTTTTCACTATCCTCTGTACTAAGAAGTAAAGGAATAGAAAGAAATCACACCCAGAGACTGCAGAAACAACTTTTATTCCTGATCTTTAGAGGCCTTGTGCTGGGAAAAGGGGAGAAAAGACTCCCAAGTCAGCCACCTTTTGATTACAAATAAAGATGGAATTCTTCTACCCATAGCCCTTCCAAGAATAAGACTTACAGTTAAAAACATAAGTCAGATTTCATTTACACACAAGATGAAAGGGACTATGAAATGGAGAGGAAGAGGTTTCCCAAGAAATTACAGTTATCCCTAAATCCACCATGGTTCCTTATCATTACTCCCTCAAACTCTCTGATCTTCCAAATCAGACAGAACATTTAGAAACAATGCAACACTTGAAGTGCTCTAGAGAGCTCTTTTCTTCAAGTACCACAAGTCCCTAAGCACTGGCTCTTAGGAACTTTCTCCAAATCAGTGGTAAATCCAGTGGTGACAAAACAGTCTTAGACTGGTTAAGTACTAGCCCAAATGAAAGAGAGACCTCTCAGGGATGTTACATCTATAAATAAGGATTGACTGCTTTAAAACCTCAGTCCTTCACCCCACATTTTAGATCACTATGTAGGAGAGGATGAAGAAACTGTTTTTTCACCCCAAAAGGAGTTAGCTAGCAGCTAGAACAAGACACTTAGGAGGCAGAAATCCTTTAACAATAATAAATAAATAATCCACACACAATTATTACAGATTGGACCACTGGAGCAGGTAATAGGACAGACTACACAACACTATACCAGTTCTCACTACACCTGCCGTGCGCATCATCAGCCGCTCACTGTGGCACGGCGCGTTTTCAGAACCACAGCACTGAGGCACACACCTCACTCACCCCTGAGCAACAGGGACACAGCCCCTGGGGTTCTGTCTGCCTTGAAATCCGATGGCAATTTGTGCTGCAGAGTTAGGTGAAGCTCAAGGCCAAGCTATGCTTCGTTTTGAGGAGGTATCATTCTACAGCTACAACCGTAGAAGGGGTGACAGCAAGTGAAAGGAGCGATTGAAAGGACTCAGCATTCAGTCCCTAAATTCGAAACCTAGAGAGACCACCAGGGTGACTCAGTCCTGTGCACTGAAACCACAGGCAAAAACGAACAGGAAGGCCCCAGAAATGTTCACAGCATCTGCCCTTTTCCCCTCACAAGGGCCTATGACAAACTTAGGGACATCAATCTAAAACACCCAACATCACTACACACAAGCAATCCAAGTGCTTCTCTGAATACATACAACAGTGACTACAACAGCTCTGAGCACTGCTCAATAACTGACGTTTTGGTGGCCTGGGAGATGTAAATTGCTCATCGTTTGCTTTGAAGAGGACAGATTTCCTTCTTGGAAAAAACACACAGAGGCTACTGGAGAGCTATTTCGCTAGCTGTTCCATAAATAGGAAAAGATCCACCCTCTTCAACCTTCTCCTACACTAAGAGCAGAACCTACAGGTCAGGACTGGGGCAAGTAAACTGGAAGTGGCCTAGACTGCAGAAGGATTTGCAGTACCTTTTCTGTTTATAAAGGATTTCAGTTTAGCACTGCCAACAGGATTTCTTCACTAGCTCAAAAGTTTGCAAAATCCAGTCACCTACATCAATCTGTGATGAAAATATTTAGTTTTCAATGTTACCTGTTTGTTTTTGTTCAGAGCTCAGGTTTCAAGGCAGTAAACTACCAGGCTGTCCATCAGACCTCTGGCAGAAGATGCTACATACTGCAGAAGCCCAGGACAAGAAAGCACAGTGCTACTGCATTTAAAGTAAGCCCATACAACTGACCTCCTCAAAACCAGCATCACCCAACACCTCTATCAGATCAGAGAGAACTTTGCCAACAGCACCTGCACAGCCCTTCTTCAGAGGACACATTCTTGCCAAGACCAACACTTGTTCAACATTACCTTGCTGGAAACCTCGTACTCCACATGTTTCAGAAAAAGGCCCTTCTTCTCAGGTATAAGCTCCACCTGCACACTATCCTTGCTCAATAGTTCTTGCAGGGTGTGGGAAAGCAGCAGTGGATTTCCCTGGGGCGCCTGCATCAGAAACTGTTCCGGTTCCCTCGGTTCATTTACTGGAGGCTTTGCCAAATCTAAAAGACAAAAAAGGGAAAAACCGTCCAGTAGACTTGATAAGATAAAGCAAAAGAAGCAACCTTAAAAATACTCTGTTCCCTCGCTCAGTGCTCCCACAGTGGTGCAACGCAACAGTCAGGCCACTCCCCCAGGAGGCTATGCCTCTTCCCACCCATTCAAGACATCGGTACCTCCCTCTTCACAACACCCAAGAGCACCACCAATTATACAGAGTCAGAAAGACATCTCTACTAAGCAAAAGAATCACAGGCCAAATTTGTTCTGTGAATCAGCTAAGAGGCCTGCATTTCCTGTCTGTCCAGCTCCCACCACAGCAGGATCTGCCAAAGTGAACAAATCCCTAGCTCAGCACTTTTGGATCCTGCTTAGAACAACTCATGGAAGGAAAGAAAAATCTGTTATTTTACTGCGCTGCAGATATTCAGTACATTAATTTGACATGTCATTACAAAGGAAGGAGACACTTCATTTGATATAATTTTATTAAACTCCATGACAGTCTGCTAGAGTGGGCATGAATTAGAGTAATTTACTATGTCAATACACTTAAATTCAGGAGATGGGGAAAAAGGTTCTTAACAAGGACCACCAACCCAACAATTCCTCAACCCCAGCAAGCTCTGGCAATGTTTTTCAGGTATGCCTATTCCACTGCTTGTGCCTAAAACACAAACAGCTCTGTAGAGTGAATTCGATCGTAGCTGGACAGCTTTGGCTTCTAACTGATTCTCAGCCAGATGGAAAAATGAGGAAGATGGCTCTTCAGAATACAGCCCTGGAGGACAAACCACATCAAGGGGTGACAGACGATGATTCAGAGCGCTCTCTTATCGAAGAGCTGACTGCAGCCCATTATCTCAACTTGACTCTGTAACTACACATATTACATGACTGCAAGCAAGCTCCTTTACAAAACAAGTGAAGCTCACTGAAGAAAACTTACCAAGAAAAGCTGAGCAGTATTAATCACCCCTTCCTTGCTAGTGTGAAAAGTTACACCCATTCTTAAATGCATCTAAACTTTTGGCAGCACAGGAAGACAGTAACGCCACAGAAGCAAGAACTGCTTCAGGAAGCTTTGATGCTTAAGTTCAAAAAGTTGATAACTGTGTAAAAAATTAACTCAGGAAGGTAAGAACTCATATCCTTAACTTGAAAGCTCCTGACCTCCTCTGATAAGCATTTCTCACCTGTTCCTTCATGTGCTTTAGGCCCTGATAAATGGGGAAAGCAGGTAATCTCTGATTCCTCGTATATGCAGCTACAGAACAGACACTTCGTTCTGTTCTATAAAATGGCTTAAGGAAACCACACCAGTCTCATCAGGCTTCAGATTCCTGCTAATGTGACTCAGATGCAAGTCTTAACACCTCTGCTTTGGCAGGCTAATGTATCACCTACTAACCCCACCTACGTAGCACCTTATGAAAAGTTACCTGCCAGAAGTCTGTGCTAAGATGACACAAGCTCATTCAGCGTTGACAGGGGTTACTGCTGGATGAAGTGATAACCTATTTGTATGATAGATGCTGAACAGAGAAGGAAAGGAGGAAAGAAAATTCAGAATACAGACAAGGCAGAATATTTTCTAGCATAGAAAAAGCCTTGCCCACCTGACCCTTCGTGGGGCAGTGAGGTCTAAGAAACCAAAAACACACAGAGAAAGAACTATGGAAAGCATGAGAGAGCCTCACTCCCCAGAGCAGCGGATCTCTGGGTGCACACCCTTGTAATTCTTGGTTTTAATTGCTTAAGAGTCATCAGTGAAATACAACATGACATGGGAGATGTTGTTATTCCTCCAATGCACACACAGAATTCCACAGTCCTCTGTGTGCTAAGCAGCCACCGCCTCACATTTCAGAGGCAGTCGCTGCAAGCTAGCCTCCCGCAGAGGGGCCAGCCAGAACACAGCCCACCTACTTCCCCTAAAGCACTGCAATCCGTACAGATACATCACTCCTGCCTACTGAATCGCTCTCCCTGCCAGCCTGTGTACACAGCAGGACCTCCATGGCACAAACTGCTCCCCAAGTGAGACTCAGCACTGTCTGCCAAGCTACTGAAACCCCCAGGGGCAAAACACAGGTAACCAGGAGAAAAGATTTATAGGATGAATCATGAATCCTTCAGTATTTCACCTGTAAGTGCTGGAACCTGCTGCACAATCAGCCAAACAGATGTCAAGGAGGACGCCTGGATTCCTCACAGTGATCTGGACTCAGGTTATCCCAAGATGACTACAGAGTGAGCTTCAGCCCACTAGACAAGACTCAGCAATGCCTTGCACAACTCAGTCACGCCGCTCCTCTCATTTGTAATACTTCACCAGTTTTCATCAAGCTGCTCTCTAAATCTGCCTTCTAAATTCACCTACGGGAGAAACCTTCTCTTTATCAGCAGTTCACACACACTTGGCTCTTCCTGAAATATTCTGTAGCTTCTTTAGATCTCCACCTTGTCTGAATGTGTGAAATCGTACAAATCAGACAACCATATAAACAAGCTTGAGCAATTACTGTTTAATTAATAATCTCAGCGTTCTCTGTATCTACTCAGGGTGAATTTACACTCTCAGACAGTGGCTTGAGAACACAATAAGATGCCTTTGGAACAGCTGTTTACCTGGTTTAGGATACGCTTATCGCAGCATTAACACTAACCCTGCAGATCAATAGACACCGAAGCTATTGTACAGCCCATTTTTCATTCTACTTACTAAAGAGTCGATTCAGCAACAACAGCCTGAAGAGCCCCGGCCAGGAATGGTGGATAATAAGGGGAACTCATTGGTATGATCTCCTGTGTTTAACCAGTAAAAGGATTTACACGCCTTGTAACAAACCACTTAGCGCTTCCCATCACGCACTCTCTGCTGGGGAACAGCTAATTCAGAAAACGTGGCAAAGTTTATGTAGGTAGAGCAGCAAGAGAGTACTGAAAGGAGGTAGGGAACAGCCCCCCCATCCTGAGCACAGGGGAGCAGGCAAAATAAACATCAGCTTTTTGTGCAAGCTAGCCTTTTGGTGCAGCCGCTTCTCAATCTGGTGTCAATAAGATGCCAGGAAGCAGCCTGGTAGAGCTGAGAACGATTCGATATGAAAGTTGAAAAGGATACATGGAGGCATGCATATGCAAGCAGGCAGGCAACAAGAAATAGGAGTTGGAGGAAGCATTCAAAGAATGGCCTGGTTTTTGTTTGGTTGTAGAGGAAAATAAAGCTATGAAAACACTGCAATTCTTATTAGCTTTCTTGTTTTTGTAACAAGTCAGGGGTAGCCTCTGGACTGAAAGGAGCTGTGAAACCCAGAGAACTGCTAAAACAGAAAGAGTTCACTACTCCATCACACATCCCCTGCTTTAGTCAGCACCCGATGCTTTTATCACTCCCATTCACACAACCAGCTGCAGCCACTCCGCAGGGCTCCTTCACCCACTTACGAAACCCAAAGTAGAATTTCAAGTGTGTGCTTAGCTGCACAGAGGTTTTACAGGTGAGCAAGCACACAGAAGAAAGGCAGTGCAAGGGCTGGGAGCATAGGTGGGAAATCACAACACACATCTCCCTTCCCTATTTAAGTTTCACCAACCAGATGTGGAGAGTTCGGCTCCGTTTTACAGAGAGCTGCTATTAAAAACTCCTTTTCCATCAGGGTGCTCATCAGTTACATGTATTAGCAAAGCCTCTAGGGAAAAAGAAGCTAAGATTACTTCTGCATCATCCCAGGCCACGTCTTTGCAGAGGGGTCCCAACTCACAGGAAACACAGGGGATACAAGAACTGGTTATTTTTGTGCAGACACCTCAGGCTTCTCCCTGGGAAAAGTGAGGGCTCCACTGCAAACTCCAGAGCCTGGAATATGAAAGCAGCAGCGTAAATGTAATTCATCAGCATTTCCCTTTCCTTTCTGTCTTCTCATGAAAAGCCTCAGGAATTGTGGAAATGCCTTTCCCCCTTTATTGTGTCAAACATTCCTCCATAATTCCAGATTTCAGTGTCCACATCAACCCCTCTGAAAGCCAGCACAGATTTCAACTGCAACTTCAAATGGATTCCCTTCCTTGCCTTTTTTGTTTTTTAATAAATTCTTGCATAATTTGAAATCCCCTAAATGTAAGAAAAGAAGAAGTCCCACCAAAAAAAAAAAAAAGCTAGCAAAACTTTCTTCCTATTAAAGGCTTTATGTATTTTTTGGAGACAGTTCCCTGCAACTTCTTTGGGTGTTTTAAGGAGTTTAAACCTCTGCAATTCTTAGTTACAAAGCAGCAATGATAACATACACAGATGTAGGCTCAACATGGAAGACAGGTCAGTATTTCTTATCAGGTGCAAGAAAAGTAATCATATTTAGCTCCACTCTATTGAAGGGATGGTGCAATAGCATCCATCCTTCTCCCTCCCAACAATTCAGTTGTAAATATGAGCTACCTAACGCCAAAAGACAAAATAAATAACAGACTACTATAAAATTAGATGCTGGAAAACAGGCTCTAACATTTTAGTTTTCTTTTAAAAAAATTTTTTAAATCACCAGTTTTCTCAGTGCAGATGTCAAAAGTGTATCATGCACTAACTGCTCTGGGTTTCTGAGGTTACCTAAGCCTTATTTAATAACAAAAGTACCAGCATTTCTTCATTCCCCAACAGCTGTAGGTCACTGCTTCTCCAAACATTGCCATCACATACTACAGCAGCCACAAAAACCCAACATCAGGTTACCTCCTTCCAACCTCACACAGTAAATCTGTGTGACAGAACTAAGTTTAAACCTAGCACCCTGTTCTTTTACCTGTGCTTTCAGACCATCAACTGATTAACTGACTTCCCAAGTCTAGGAACACATTCCCTTCACAAGTCAGCCACAGAGCCAGAGTCCCCAGCTGTAGCAAACACAATAAAGTGAGATGGAGCTGCACACACTGAAGAAATAACAGGATTAGGGGAGAAAAGTCCATTGAGGAATGTTCCCAAAGGCTATGGAGACAAAAGTCAAGTCCTCACCAGGCAGTGTCCCAACTCACAGTGGAAGATTCCTGGACTATCATTTTTCACTCCCAGATTTAACAAAGGGGTCAGAAGTGTAAAATCTCAGACCCCAAAAGGTAACCAAAACAACCAGGAACACATGCAACTGTTCTCTGAGAAACTTTTACAGGGACATTTTAGCTTAACTATAAAATTGACAAGTTTCCACAATCATCCTTCCTTACACAGGTCAAGAAAACCCCACCAGAAGAAATCGTTTATCTTTTTGGTTTGCTTTTCATCTTCCTTGCACACTCCTTAGCCTCTCATTTACACTGGGGAAAAGCTTCACCTTAGTATTTAAACACTAAAAAATGGCATCCTGCTCCACACACTGCAGTCTCACCATGGTCTTTTTAGAGTGGGAACAAGTTCCTTCAACATCTCAAGCTCTGCTGAAAAGCAGTCAGCAAAGCTTCTTCCCCCCCACATCCGTACCAGTTCCATGTGTCTGTAACTCTCCATTAACCTGCACCAACCCACTACAACTCGATCGTGGGGAAAGTCTGAGCAGTTATGTTCCAATTCCACTGTACCTGGTACGGCCCTCGCTACCAAAGGCCTCCCTCCTACCAGCTGCACACACCGTTAAAGATTTACCACTAGAAGCAAAGGAGACGTNNCCCCCCCCCCCCCCCCCCCCCCGAGCCACCAGACCTGGGTCAGCTCACTGCAATCACTGCAAAGCAGGCTCAGATGGGAGCAAGAGGGGGGAGCAGGGGGGGAAAGTCAATACAAACAACTCTGTAAAACCGACTTGAATGTATTGGACATTACCCTTTTGCTTTTTTGGTTTTATTGTACTAAAAGCACTTTTAACCCTGCAAAATAAACCAGTCAGCATTCACATGGGCTGTCACAGGTGGACAGCAAGCCTCCCTGTGAGGACTCTGTTACGCAGGAGATGTCGATACTCCTAGAATATTCCCTGACAAGTGGCTGACCTCCCAAAAAAACTTACACATGGGTGTGAAACTTCCAAGGTCATAGGACCCGCATCGCGATGCCAGATACAAGAATGTTCCTGCTTTTGCAACATTATTTTTCTGTTGCTGAGTTCATTACCTACCTTCTCTCAGTGTTCACAATGTCAAGCTTTGTCAAAGAAAGCCAGCTTTTCTAAATAAGGCTGAGCAGATCAGACAGGTGCAGAAGCAATCCCCATCACCGCTGCGGAAGTCAGTCAGATTGAGAACACTCAGAGAAAACTGTTTGATCCCCACAGGGCTCCTGAAGGAGAGGGTCAACCCGTAACAGACATACCTGAACAAGCTCTCTCTTTGGTACAGTAGGACATTTTTTCCACAAAGGCTGCTGTTCAATATCCCAATATCTTACATCAGTCCTGGACAGAAATATTCCAAAATAATTTATTGATAAGCGTTATCCACATCAGGAGCGTCACAGGCCTATCAAAAGCACGCCTAGAGCCAGTCTCAAACATAATCCAAGCAAACCACTTTTCCCCAGCATAAAACTTACCCACCTGCGACCTCCAGTAAGTCGGTTTGGGTTTTTCTTTTCTTCTTTCCAGAGAAAAATTAAAATAAACCAAAAATACTTTGCGCAGGGAAGCAACTGCCAGTACCAACCGTTGGCCGGCTTAAGGGAACGGTATTGTCCCGTTCGCCTCTCAAAGTTTCCCCCAGTTTAACCGTGACGAGCCTGTCGCTCGGGCTCAGCAGCTCCCTCCATTTCTCGCTTCGCAGCAAGCACCGGCAGCGAGCTTCTCCATCTCGGACCGAGCTGCGCGCCCTCAGCGCTGGGAGCTGCCTCCCCCGTCCCACGCCGGATCTGCCGTTGGCTCGGCTCGGTCGGGAGGAGACGCGGACTCCGCCCGGCACCGGGCGCGCCAGGGGCTGCTGAGCCGCCCCACAACTCTTCCCCGCACGCCTCCCCACGCCGCCGGGTGCGCCTTAGCGGGCGGGGCTGGGATCGAGCCGTCCCCGCGCCGGCGGAGGCGCCCGGCCGCACGCACGCCTCTCCGGAGGACAAGTTCTAAGTTCGCGTCGAGCCCCGCTACCGACCGCCCTCCTGCCGAGCCGGCGGGCACTGGGACGCGACCGGCTGAGGAACGCTACCCCCGGGCCCGCCGCCCACCCAACGCTCCTCCTTATTTTTCACCGAGGGACAGAGGCCACTTTCGCAAGGGGAGGGGAAGCCCCCGCCACCACGATACGCCCACCGCCGCGGCCCGGCCGTGGCCGGCCGACGG
>VZTU01006736.1:58703-99018 GCA_013400835.1 Zapornia atra
GTGGGGGGGCGGGGCGGGGGGCGGGGAGCGAGCGGCGCTGGTGGGAGGACGGCTGGCCCCCGGGCCGGGGCCTAGGCCTGGTCATGCCGGCCGCGAGGGGAAGGGAGGGGCCGCGGGGAGGCGGGAGAGCTCCGGCGTGGGCCCCGGCCCTGCCCGTCGCGAAGGAGCGCTGGGAAGGCCGCGGCTGCTCCGGCCCGAGCCGGCCGTGGCCGTGTCACGGGCAGCGGGGCGTCCCGGGGGGGCATCGTGTGCGAGTGGTGCCTGGCGGCCCCATCCCGGGAGGGTGCGTAGGGAACCGCGCCCTCGTCTGGGAAACATCCCGCGTCCCCGGGCCCGGCGGCCCGTCCGGCGTGGCTGTGCCCGCACCGTATCGTTTAATTGCTCCTCTTGAATTACCGTGGAGCTTGAAGTATTAATCTGTGGGCTGCCCTCACAAAGGGGACACCCTCCCCCTCAGTGTCTGCTTCCCGTTTGCCGCCGTGGGTTCAACTCTGCTGTTTCATCGTTCTGTTGTTTTCTCTATGCATCCAGAGTGAAATCTATAGATAAATAGTATAGCTTTGAGAAGAAATACTGCTCGTGAAGTTGTGATGTAGGTACTTTGTGGCAAGAAAATAGGGAAAACTCTTTTTGGCAGTTGTAAATTCAAACTGAAGCTCCTTTGAAAGTATTTGGTACTGATGCATTAAAATGACTAAACCACTGTGTAACTGCCTAGACCTTGAAAGGAATACCTCATTTTGGCATACAAGAGTTAGAACTCCATTTTAGTGTTCGTAAGAGAGATCTCAGTAGATAAATCATCTCAGTTCTTGAATAGCAAAAGGTTTTCTTTTGGCAGTACTCATAGCCTATGCACTGTTGTAGGGTCTGATGTGTGCATATCCTACACGTTGTAGGGGCTGATGCTATGTGTATCAAAACTGGAAAAACGATTCTTAAAGCATGTGCTTTTCAGCCAGTTATT
Source organism: Zapornia atra (assembly GCA_013400835.1). NCBI lineage: Eukaryota > Metazoa > Chordata > Aves > Gruiformes > Rallidae > Zapornia > Zapornia atra. Next base: position 59,671 of record VZTU01006736.1, read on the forward strand.
TCAGTTGGCAGTGGAATACAAGTGATACGTGTACTTTCTAGTGTTCGGGCAGAGGGCTTGCTGTTCTCAATTTAATAGTCTATGTATGGAGCTCTTTGAGCTTGTACACTTGTTTCTTAAAGAGGCTTTGGCAAAATTGTCTGTAAGGAGTTAGATTCCTTTTGTCTCGTTAAGCATTTGCTTGATAAGCCTTGTGTACATCTAGGATTCTTATCAGAAATTCTGTATGTCTGCAGAAACTAGGCATATTTTCCATCCTCCCCTATTTTATTGTTGAGAATTGATTTGATTAACTTCTCAGCTCTATGAATAATACAGTGTTACTAGCTGAATTACAGTATTTAAGTTTAGTCACTCCTGCTGGTCTGGCTTTTCATCTGTGTTACTTCTGAGCTTCTTCATTCCTTCCTCTGATGACTCCCCAAGGAGAAAGGTAGTCTGTCAGTGTCACCGAGCCACGGCAATTTCCATGCTGCTGATAGCATTACATCTTCACAAACACCTTTGAACTGGACCAGCTTTAGCACTGGACTATCTGAGATGCATAACTTCAGCTTCTTTTTTCCAGAATGGCCTTGGCATGACAGAACAGGTGATCCAAGTTCAAGCAGGAGAAGGGATGTCTTAGATAACCACTTAGGTGCAGTGAAGTTTTAGTCCAGATAATGGCAGTGGTCCTTAAAATACTGCTGGCTGGAGATAGCTGGGTACCCACCACACCCTGCTTCTCTTGTGGGTGGAATAAGAGCTGACTAAACCAGCTTCTTACCCTTTGAAGATTCCTTTGTTCACAGTTTTGAATTTAAGGTGAAGGAAGCCTGCAATGTAGGTATTTGTCTTCAATCTGTTACAGTTGTGATTCGATACAGGGTATTGTGTTCTTGCACATCAATCTTAAGTATGCATTCCTTGGCTTGTCTGTAGGCCTACAAAGTCTTCTGTGAGAAATGGCTATGAAAAAATGAGTAATAGAGCCCAAAAATTACCCTTTTGTTTGTGTCTTTGGTGATTTTTTTTTTTCCCTCTCCTCCTAGGCTCCTGTGGAAATGTCATCTGGAGCGTGCTTTCATGTTGTGTGTAAGATACAGGATTATAGGATAAATAAGAAATGTACATGCTATTTTACTGTAATACCAGGGTTTTAAATTCCTCCTTTCAATCCTTACAATTTTTGTAGGCAGAGCAGAGGCTTCATTGCATGTGCAATCAATTGCCCAGGCAATTGATGGCTTATCCTCAACTTCTCTGTACCTGGAGAACAGCTCACTCCCAAAAGACTTTCTTAAGACTAGGAAGTTAACTTGCAGCAGTCACCTGTGGAGTTCTCCTCTGGATCTGTAACAGTTTAGGTCAGATTTCAACTCTGTACCAAAAAGTTAGGGAAGGTGAGGCAGGGCCCAAGTTACCTTGGTAGTGACTTAAAGTGCTTTTAGTGTGTGTGGGAGAATGCTGATTGTAGAGCGATTTCCCCCCAGCCACTGCCATCCATGCTTTTGAAATAAGCTGGGGGGTTGCTGCATGTTCCGTTTTCCTTCTGCTTCTTTGCCTACCTGTTTGTTCTAGATCATGCTCTTACAGTTACCATTGTCTGTGGTTGTGTTTATTGGGACTGGTGCCTCTGTCTTCCCATCAAGTCATCCTCAGTGATCTGTATGGTTTTGTGCTGTTGGAATAGCTCTTCTTAACTCTGATTCTTTATGAACTTATCTTGGTCATGAAGACCTGACTTTTTTCCCCAATATTCAGTCTGCTGCCCTCTTCTGACTTGTTTCTTAAACATTAGTTTCTAGCAAGTCTTCCTGCCCTTCACTAACTCATCTTTGTGTTCTACACTGGTCAATGAATATTTCACTTGTTTTATAAATGTGGCACTAGCCATTTTTTAATAGTTGTTACCAACTAGTAAATAGTTGCTGTAAGGGAGAGATTTGGGGGTATAATCAGAAGTGTGCAGACTAAGTAAAATGATGTACCATGGAGGATTGTTACTCTAAGCACCTCACCTTTCCTTAGTTGCTACAATTAATACTAGGTTTACACAATTCCTTTGTTTATATTATACAAGTTAGTATCTTTTAACTTTATACTTGTAGCTTCTACATGCACATGCAGAGCATCTTTTTGAGTAATAAACACCACAAACAACGTTCTGTATTAGGTAACCTTGGTGGTGATAGCACCTGTCTATGGATAAACATTTGTGAAGCATATTCCCATTAATCAGTGGGAAGGTCCACATGTAATACCTGTTAAAGTTTAAAATTACAGAAGGCCATGGGATTTTTGTAGCTTGGAATTCGAGGTAAACACATTTCTTCACTACTGGAGTTCTCTCCAGTGCTGTTTCTGGGCAGAATAATTTCTAGAATTCCAAAACCAGTAAAATCCTGGAAAAAATGTCTTCAAAATATCAACATATTGACACTCCTTTTCATTTGTTCTCCTATTTTAAAGGTTCCTACATGTGTTTGGATTTTTTTTCTCCTTGCTTGTGAGTGCCATATGTAGTCTGCCTCTCCAAATTTTATCTTTATATTTTAATTAAGAAGTACAGTGACGTGTACTTACTTTCTGGCTAGTCTTGCATTTCATAGTGGTTTTCTTGTAAGCTTAAAACCTCCTGTAGATATGCTTGTTTATTTTTCCTACTTATATGGCACATGTGAAACTTTGCCATTCATTTCAGCATAATTGGCTGCTTCTGTTAGCAGAATGTCTGTTCTGCTCCACTTAAGTAGGCAAAATGAAAAATGTCAATACAAGAACTAATCAGCCACTTCTAACTGCTGCTTCTTTACAATACAGCAGTGCAATCATGTTAGTAAGTTGCAGGGGCATGACAGATTACCCCATGAAACAATCAGTAATCTAGACAAGAACTCAAGTGTATGCTTGAACAGGATTGCTGGGGATACTGTGGCATTTTATTCCTGGGAAGGTTTAAAAATAACCTTAAGTTAAAGGTATTTGAGAGATTGTTTGGATATCCTTGTCTTTAGTGCTTCTGGCTCAGTCCATTGAGGGTTGCTACAGGTCAGTACATTTCTGTAGCTAGGTAATGTCTGAGAATTTGTGCATTACTGGTGGGGTTTAGCTGGGAGATACAGAACAGTCTTACAGAATCTAGGAAGAGATTAAAGTTAGATGTGTCTAGCACTTTACAGAATGTTTATCTAGAAGCCTACCACATAAAGGTAATGCAGCATTGTTGTTGAAGCCCCTGATTTTGTGCAGAACTTAGAGATGTACCTTGTACCTTTTAATTGTTTTCATCCCACTGTACAGTATGCAAACCACAGCCACGGGGTTACAGTTATCCTGAACGTTATCCCTTCTGTGCAAGGGAAAATGCAGCAATATTGGATGCAATCTCTTCCCAGTACAAAGAAGCTTGAAGCTGACACTACAGACTAAACAAACCATCCCATCAGCAAGGGCTCTCAAAATTTGGAAGATGATATAGCAAGGGGGGGTTAGTATGGTTGAGGAATATCCAGAGTATGAAAAGATGTGTGCTTGTCTTTGCTTGCTGCATGCTTAAATATGGCTTTGTCTTGCCTTAGACCTTAATTTTTGTGTTTAATTAAAGGTTTAGACAGAGTGTGAGTTCTCAAACATAATTACAATGATGCTAAGACATGCAGAGCTTCCAGGATGGCAGAGCTTTGAATTATGCTAAAGCTCACGTAATTTGGGAGGGAGGTGCATGTTACATTTCCTTTTATCAAAGTCATCTGGTTTTAATTTGAGCAAGGCTGCTTAGAGCTTGAGTAGTACATCTTGTAGTTGTCTGCTCTGTCTGAGCCAGTTCCAACTCCTGGAGTGTGCTATTAGTGCAAATGTTGATGTACTCAATGTAAGGTATTTCTTTAAGAAAGACTTCAAGAGTTAGGTACCTGAAGTTTGTCAAGAAACTGTGTTACCATCCCTCTTATCAAGGAAGTGCTTGTTGTTTCTCTGATAGAATGTTCATTTGCTACCAGGTTTCTTCAGTGATTCCTGAGACTTCTTGGAATTTGAAGTCTTCCTGTTCTCTTACTACTACTATTTTCTCCTTTCTGTCTTCCTCCTTAACAATGTAGGCTGGTGCCTTAGTTTGTTGTATGCTTTTTTCTTTGCAGAATTACTTGGTGATGTACTGAAAGATCAGCCGCAGGAAGCAGACGGAATTGACTCGGTGATCGTCGTGGATAATGTTCCCCAGGTTGGACCAGACCGACTTGAGAAACTGAAGAATGTTATCCACAAAATATTTTCCAAGTTTGGTAAAATTATCAATGAATTTTATCCAGAAGCAGATGGAAAAACAAAAGGGTAAGTCGTTATAATTCCTACTGGAAATAGGATTGAAACACTTCTCTGATCATTTTTGTTAATACTTTATGGGCAATTTTTATGGTGGCCTCATTCACACTCATCACTTTCTTCTCCCATAGCCTGTACAATCCTGGCATCTAGTCTCAGTGGCAAACAGAAGTTCCCAAGGGAACTGAGAAGCTTAATAACTCATTAAGTTACACTCTATGTGTGTCTGTGTGTTAATTATGGAAACAGTTTAGCTGGGTTTGGAAGACACATTTCTATGCAGCGCTAAATGAGGTTTTTTTTTCATGTTAGTTTTCTGCCATGGCTAATAAATAGGTTAAAGATCCATGTTAGTTAAATAGCAGTGGATGTACTGTTTATTGTAGAACAGACTGTCAGTATTCTGTCTCTGGTTGTGGGTGCTTTTGCTTACATTAGTAAGTCCCAACTCCAGTGAGCCCTTTCCAGGACCCATTATTCCTTTGCCAACTTCTAGTCTCAGTTTCTAGTTAGTTGCAGCATCTGAAATTGAGAACAAAGCCGATGTGAAATGATCAAGCCCAAAGGGAGAGGGTAAGGGAAAGTTTTAAGGCAAGAAACCAGGCAAAAATAATTCTGATGAATATGAGGTTTCACTGAGTCTTGTTACTGTGGAGTAGCATATATTCCTGAGTTTGGGAGGAATTTATAGTGGAATTTAAGTGGGTTTTCTGGAGTGGAGGGATTGTTTGGTCTGTAAGGTTAGCATGAGAAAATTACTCTGTCTTCATTATAGGTACATCTTTCTGGAGTACATGTCTCCATCTCACGCAGTGGATGCTGTGAAGAATGCAGATGGATACAAACTGGATAAACAGCACACTTTCAGAGTCAACCTTTTCACAGACTTTGATAAGTGAGTGCAGCTATTGTGTGTGTCTGTAGATTTTGGGATTCTAATCAAGAGTGCTGCTCAGGGTATAACCAATCAAATTGCTCTTTCAGGTACATGACAATCAGTGATGAATGGGAAATCCCTGAGAAACAGCCCTTTAAGGATTTGGTAAGGATTTTTTTTTTTAAGTGGAAAGAATGTTCAACATAACATGAAATAATTACTTCATTGTTGGGAGTGTTCATATGAAAACAGAAATGATGGGTTAATGGCAGTGTTATAAGTAGCATTGGTGATCACGTGCTCCTGTTTATTTTCACTGTCGTGAAGTGACAGTAAGAACTTAGTGATTCTGGAAAACTTGAAAAGTAAATAATTCTAGACAAATAATTTTAAAAATGGAAAGCATCATCTTATATTTTTAAATGTTTGAGGCAAAGTTCTCTGTGTGTTAGCACTGGTTTATAAAAGTCCTGTGGAGGAACAGATAGTTTAAAAAGAAAAACAACAAAAAACCCCAAACATCAAAGAACTATTTAAGTTTTCAGGCAAGAAGTGTTAAACATCATCAAACCACCTTGCAGGTCCACCTTTGTATGATTTGTTCTCTTAGCCTCCAGTGACCAGCAGTTTGAATTATTTAGTTTCACTTGAAAAACTTGTTTGCAATGGTGAGACTCTAAAGTTGCACGCTCTGTGTAAGACCAATTTCCACCTGGTAGGTGAAACTGGGGGAACTTGTCTCACTAATAACCTTTCTGCTTCTGTTTTTCCTAGGGGAACCTCCGATACTGGTTGGAAGATCCTGATTGCAGGGATCAGTACAGTGTGATCTTCGAGTCAGGAGACCGGACCTCTATTTTCTGGAATGATATCAAGGAACCTGTTCAAATTGAGGACAGAGCAGTGAGTGTCCTGGAAGTGCTGTACATTGCAGAAACACTGTCTCATTCGTTATAGGACATTTCAGGCTTCGATTTTTTTGAAAAATAACAATTTTTTCCCCATTACCAAAATACTTTTTCCCCTTCCTTTTGAGGAGGAGTGGCAAATTACATCCTTTAGAATTAGACTTAGCTGCTTAGGTGAAACAAATACAGAGCTAACTGGTTTGTGGTGGTCAGGTTTTGGCAGGGTTTTTTTTCCAACTGGTCTGTGATGCCTCTTAATTTCCTTCATCCATATATTATATGTGATTCAAAGACCTGAAAATGCAAACTCAGAGTTTGAAGAGAACTGTTCATTAAAGCTGAGCTGTGCTTAAGTTTTTTGCTGACAGCAGACGTGCTAAAGAGGAATAGCTGGTTTGGTAACAGCACGTAGACCTGAGAGTTAGTGTGCCTGTCTGTTGCAGGCGGTTGACTTGCTGAAAACTGTTGGTACCAGGAAGCATTTTCTTTAATACCTATTATGCATTACAGAAGAAAGAAGTTGGCTCTGGGATGACAAGTAATTTTGTTGATCGTTGTGGTCACTGGCCATGATCTGTATTGTTGAAACATCTCTAGCTTAGGTGAAGGTCAAGAACTGTATTTTAAAGAAATTTGAAATACTTGCCCTTACTTCTGAGAAGAGCATGTTTTTACCAGGCTGAAAGACAAAAAGGGAATCCAAGCCTGTTAGGTGGGTTTAATTGTTACTCTATAAAGGTTACCACTATACCTGGAAAAATGTTTTTGGTGATCAGTAAGTTGAAAAGGTCTCCTTTGACAGTTTTCACCTGAAGAAAAATAACTGTACCTTATGTACATGAAATTAAACTCCACAACAAGCCCAAGGTGTCACTAATTCAGACTTCTTCAGTTAGTGGATTTGCAAAATGTAATGCTACAAGGCACACATTGTTTCCCCTTTAGGTTTCCAGCATGAAATTAAACCTTTGTGTATGCTTCTCTTCCTTTTCATCCAGCGGTGGACAGAAACCTACGTACGTTGGTCCCCAAAGGGTACTTACCTGGCCACCTTCCACCAGCGAGGCATCGCGCTGTGGGGTGGGGAGAAGTTCAAGCAGATTCAGAGGTTTAGTCACCAGGGAGTGCAGCTTATTGACTTCTCACCCTGTGAAAGGTATGGAATACGACACTGGTTTGGGCTCGGGGATCAAAAGCATGAAGTCAACATTCTGGCAGTTGTGCTTTCAGATCTCAAGTGATCGGGGTCTTTGGTTCTCTGCCTTTGGAAGTACTGCTTGTCATAACATAAATGAGTGAAACTGCCTGAGTTTTCTGTGACTTCAGGAAAGACAGTCAACATAATCTGGAATAATTGGTCTACAAAACTGAGCTGAAACTTTCCTCAAAGGCAACATTATTCCAGTGTAGATGATGTTGGGTTTTTGTCTTCTTTAGATGGATGGGATGCCTGTAGTGTTTGATTTCTGGTTCGCTGGATTTCAGTTGCATCCTCAAAATCTCTAGTAGAGAAATCAATTCCTTAAGCTTTCTTCAACGTTACAGAGCTTTTTAGAGAAGGCTAAAGTAATTTCAGGTCTGAGATGCATCTTGTTTTGCTAATTTTCAAGTAATATATTTGGAAGCAATGAAGTTTTATGCTTTATTGTATTAAAGAGATAATAGCCTAGCATACCTACGGGTCAAGTTTGCTAAGGTTAATTGATTTATATCCTGTTTAAAACCGATGATGATCTTGTGGCAAAACTATTCAGTAGGTAATGGTTTATTTGGTGAGTTTCCATCTCTTATAACATCACTATAGGAAGACTTGGAGATAAATTTAGAGTCTTTTCAGTGAAAGGGATGCCAGGGAGATAATATATCTTGGAAGTTTTCCACACTTTATCATACTGTTCTGATTTTTTTCCCTCCTCTCCAAACAGAGAAACTGCTGTTTGAAAGCGCATTGTATATAAACATTACTTGGATGAAAGCCTGCTTGTACTGACCTATTCGGTGAAGCTCTGATAATGAAATTGGTTCTTTCTTCTGTAGGTATCTAGTGACCTTCAGCCCTTTGATGGACACGCAGGATGACCCTCAGGCCATTATCATCTGGGATATTCTGACTGGGCAGAAGAAGCGAGGATTCCACTGTGAAAACTCAGCCCACTGGCCTATTTTTAAGTAGGTTGAGATACAGAATTAGAAACAACTTAATTAAATAAAAAAACAGTTCCTATCTAACACTCTTTTCTTTGCTTAGATGGAGTCATGATGGTAAATTCTTTGCTCGAATGACTTCAGATACCCTCAGCATCTATGAAACACCTGTAAGTTCTTGCTTTTTCTTGTATAATGTATATTGCATTACAATGTCAGTCTTTTCCATGGTATTTATTTTAAAGGATACATTTCAATCATACACTCTAGAACTGGGCTTAAAAGGGGAGAGATCCATTTGCTCTTTCCTGGGTGAAAAAATTGAGCTGAGTCTGACAGTAAATTTCACACCACACTTCTAGGAAGGACTCAGTTACTTGTTACTACTTGTTACTGTGTTCCTATTAACTCCCACAGGATGCCTCCCAGCTCTCAGTAGCTGGTGAGACCCAAAGAATTCAAAACACTGTAAATTGTAGCCTAGTCTAGTCTGTTTTACTTGTTCATTATAATTCAGGCTGCTGTACTAATTCTGTGCAGCAATTTTTATTTTATTTGTAATTGTGTTGTACATACATGTTCATAATAAAAAATAGGGATACAGGATCTCTGAAAACTACACAATTTCTTAGTTCACATGCTGTAGTAACATGAGTAGAGGTTGCATGTGTAAATACAACAGTGTTACTAACTTGAAAATTCACACCTTCTCTTTTAGTCTATGGGTTTGTTGGACAAAAAAAGCTTGAAAATCACTGGGATAAGGTGAGTCTATTCCTTTGCAATGGTAACTGCTCTCTTGAGCTGGATTCTTTCGTTGACTTTGTTATAGTGTGAGGAATTTTTAGGCTGCTGACTGCAGAAAACGGCCTCATACACTGAACTGGTCAAATTAGACAAACTGGCAAAAAGGACTAGAGGATCCTCCAGTTATTGATGCCTGTGCTTGGCAGCTTGTAAGCTCTAAAATTCTCTTGGTGGTACTGCTCAATCCAGGGTCTAGCTTGAGAGTCCAGTTCCTTGTGAACAAAACCACACTGGGATGCAGTTTGTTAGGGACTCTCTCCTGAAGGAGGTTTGTAGGCTGGCTTGTAAGTGTGCTGCACGCTGCCTGTCAGCAAGGGGCGTGTTTGAGTTTGTGCAGACATACACAATAGGCACAGGCTCCTAGGAGGGTTTTTGAGGTACCTCTCTGTAAAGCAACAAGAAAATTTAAGTGTACTCAAGTGCAAGAACACTGTCTTCAGTGTAATTTAATAGGGTTTTTATTTTCTCATTGGTTTAATCAGCCTGGTTTTTAGCTCTTCTGTGGTTAAGCGGGTGCAATGCCTACTCTTCAATGAAATGTACTGTTTTGATAATACTGGTCGTACAACAAGTCTAAAGTGTTTCAAAATCTGTTCTGGTATGATATGTGTAAGGTTATTAAATTGTCCTCAGTTGCTTGTTCATTATTATTGAGAGCTAGTCCTTGCCCACAACGTTCAGATACATCGATGAAAGTGGTTTCTACTTGTTGTATCTAACTAAAAATTCAAGTGGCATATTTTTAACTTTCTCCCTGCAGAGACTTCTCGTGGTCTCCAGGTGGTAACATAATTGCTTTCTGGGTGCCTGAGGACAAAGACATCCCAGCAAGAGTTACTCTGATGCAGCTGCCTTCTAGACAAGAAATTCGTGTGCGGAATTTGTTCAATGTGGTAGATTGTAAACTACACTGGCAAAAGAACGGGGATTACCTGTGTGTGAAGGTAGACAGGACTCCCAAAGGCACACAGGTATGTGGATTCTGATTGTATTAATAAAACCTGGTTCTATCTCATGCTGACACCTCATTTTATTGCAGTACTGTCTTTTAATATAGACAGTGTTAATGATATGATGTCAAAGCTATTTATCATTTTTCCATTTGAATTTGAGGTGTGTGGGGACCAAAATATATGTGATGTTTGTTTCAAAGATTTGCTTTGATTTTAGTGACATCTTGGTGTTGGGAGAGAGCTATATGCTGCCTCATCTCTTTCCCTCTTAAGGAGTTGTTGAACAACCCTTAGGTCATGCTGTGCAGTGTGCTGTAAGTTTATCTGTTTTGATTAAATTTCAAAACAGTCTGAAAACAAACAAACACTTCTGTACAGTTCTTCAGTTATTCTTGAGCAGAAGAGAAAAATTTAGAACATGTTCAGTAACGAGGCATGCTGTGTTTCTCTGCAGTCATTAAAGAAACAAACCTTGTCCCTGTATGTCATCCTGTGTCCTGACAGGCTAATTGTGTAGTTGTTCTTCAATGCTTAGTAATGAAGTTTACTCCACTGCTGCTGTGCAGGATAATGAATTAATCTTGGCCTTTGCAGGGAGTAGTGACCAACTTTGAAATATTCCGAATGAGAGAGAAACAAGTGCCAGTGGATGTAGTGGAAATGAAAGGTAACACCAAATATTTACTTACTTTTAGTCTCACTTTTCTGAGTAGACACTTGTGTGTTAGAAATACCATCAGCACATGACGTAAGGAAGCTAACTCTTTTGAGAGGAGCTACAATGTTCATGTTGCAGAGCTGCTTATGTAAAAATGAGAAATGAAAACCTTTATTGCTATTCTTGCTTGTGACTTGAATAATTCCAGATCTGAAAATCTGTTATTAATAAGGATGGTAGGGCAGATAACAAGTGTATTCTGTAGAAGATGTTTGGAACTGTTGTTTGAAACACTTCTCATAACTCCCTGCACTTGCTTTATCACCCTGTATTTTAAAAGGTAGCCTGTATGGTAAAATCTGCTAACAGATGGGTTCCCTTTCTTCAGCATCTTGGTTTTCTTAGGTAAAGCTTTGGAATCAAAGCTTTGTTTTGCCTTTTGACACACACTATTTTTTCATTTTTCCAGAAAGCATCATAGCCTTTGCTTGGGAACCAAATGGAAGCAAATTTGCTGTGTTGCATGGTGAAACTCCACGAATCTCAGTTTCCTTTTACCACGTTAAAAACAATGGGAAAATAGAACTCATAAGTAAGTGACTGAAAAACAAGTGAAGGGTGCAGATCCTAAGCATTTTGCATGGCACTAGATGCAGTAAACTCAAAATTGTGCCTGTTTCTGGTGGATAGTATGGCAATAAGTGCTATGCCTGACACTGTATTCTAGAAGTCTAACTTGCTGGTGACAGTTACACTGTTTTCACTTTGAATTGGTCCAGGGTCTGGGAATAAAAGGCCTACAAGCCAGAATAATTCTGTGGCCTTGGGGAGTTCATGCAAGGTGATGTTAGGAACTTGGCTCATTTTAGCTGAAAATTTACTCCCAAGTTAGGTTTTGAGGTCTTCCAATTCCCTTCTCTTCTTCCCCCTGCTAACTTTGGACATTCTGGTCTTGCTGGGTATTTAGAAGTGTGGAGTTAAGGACTGTTGATAGGACATGCCTGCAGAGCTCAGGAAGGGGTGGAGTTGGCTGCTTGTAAGCTAACTGATGGCAGTGGATTGAGATCTTTTTTTCTGAATTTGTCTTGTTTCATTCCAGAGACATTTGACAAACAGCAGGCAAACACGATATTCTGGAGTCCTCAGGGGCAGTTTGTCGTGCTGGCTGGCCTCAGAAGGTGAGTACCACATGTGTTACTGAATGCAATGTCCATTTTAAGGAGGAAAAAGATCAGAGCATCCCAAGAAGTGTTTGGTGTCTCCACAAACGTTGCATTGCTCTGTAATCCTTACATAGTCTTGCAAAAGTAAAGGAGAATAAGATGCAATTTCATGATGTAGCTTAGTCCTTTGCAGCTTCTGCTTGCTGGTTTTGCTGTATCAGATGCAGAATACATTTTTCAACGGGGAAGAAAGTGGATATTTAGAAACACTTCTCAGCTGACTCTCAAGTAACCCAGCTTGTGGCTCTTATTTATTTATTGTTGTGCCTCCCCATGGGCCATACCTCTTTGAGGCAAAGCTGTTTTGTAAAAGTTAGCAAGAAATTTTCATGTTAAAGCAAGTGAATATGACTTTTTCTTAACTGATTAAGTAGTACTTGTCTTTACTTGCTTTCCAGTAAGTGCTGCTATTCATCTTAGAAATCTTTTTTTCTCTAATCTTGTGTTTGCTATTTAAATATGTCTAGGCATAGGATTGTTAAACTTTGGAACTTGCCTGTGGTATGTTTTTGCTATAACATTTGGAACAGAAATAACACAAGTTAAGGGGCACTGAGTGTAGAAAACAAAAGTGTCCTTCTCAGACTTGTGTGTTTATTCATAGTGTTGCTTTCCAGCCACAGAGACTGGTATGAGCTGGTCTCTTGGTTGCTGTGAAAATCTGTCTTTGTAGCATGGAATGGTAAAGATACAGCTTGAGATGTGTGTTAAAAAGCCAGGCTAGTGTGTAAAACGTACACCAATCTGTCTTGTTTTGTCTTCACAGCATGAATGGTGCCTTAGCATTTGTTGATACATCTGACTGCACCATGATGAATATTGCTGAGCACTATACAGCTTCAGATGTGGAATGGGATCCTACAGGCAGATACATTGTGACTTCGGTGTCCTGGTGGAGCCACAAGGTACTAATGCTTGCTTCCCTCCAGCTCCTTTTCCAGGAGGATTGGAAGGGGCTGTTGGTTAGGAAGAGAAAAGGAACAGCCAACACTGGCCACTGCACCAGTTTTGTGTGTTAATTATGTGAACATCAGCATTGATTTGGGCCGTTGGCATCACTGATTGTCCAAAATACGTTCTGGAAGGGGGAAGTTCATGAGTCTAAATGGAGTGCCCTTTTTCTGAGTTCTTGTGAAGTCCTTAAGCTTGATCTCCTTGTGTCCACACACGCCAGCAGGATTTATTGCAGCTGTTGTTACTTTTGCATGGCTCCAGCCTCTGCACTGTAACCCTCTCCTGTGCAAGTATAGACCTGACACTTTGCCAGCCTTTTTGTCACACGCCTTAGTTTCAAGCTGTTGTGATCCTCCAGAAGGTAACTTCTTGCACAGCTTCAGTGGAACAGATGTTTTGCTGAAGAATTTGGCTTGTGCAGAAGGCATTAACAAAAAGAGCATCCTGGTTCTATTGAATAGTGCTGATTTCATGAAAAAGACGCTTAAGACTTGGAATGAGCTGTAGAGTATTATAACTTACCTTGACTGACATGGTGTGTTGCTCTTCCAGGTGGACAATGCATATTGGTTATGGACCTTCCAAGGGCGTCTACTTCAGAAAAACAATAAAGACAGGTTCTGTCAGCTGCTCTGGAGACCACGACCAGCCACCTTGCTCAGTGAGGATCAGATAAAGGTAGTGTATCCCACAGGCTCTTTCCACTGACGTTGATTTGGTATGTAACCACACTCACTTTACTCCTCCTTGAGAATGAGGCTTGAACTGTTACAGTTACACAACTGCTTGTGGAATATGGTGGTTGTGATTGCTCGGCTGATATCCCAGTTGAAATAAAATTCCCTGTTTTACAGCAAATTAAGAAGGACCTGAAGAAATACTCCAAGATATTTGAGCAGAAGGATCGCCTGAGCCAGTCTAAAGCTTCAAAGGCAAGACACTTCTGGAATATAATAATGTAGATGGAATTCCTGTAATCTGTTCTCAGTTACTTTACAATGGTGGTGTGCAAGTTCAGTTTGGTTTATAACAAATTAATGGTTAGAATTGGTTCCAGTAGGTAATTCAGACATGCTTCTAAAGTTCTTGGTGAGTTGCTGCATTAGTCTTTAAGTAAGAAAAGCTCTTTAATGTAAAAAAAAAAAAACCCCTCACCAAAACAGCTTTTAAATTACATAAAAGGGGAAAAAAAAATCTCAAGGCAGTAGAAAGTCTGTTCATGAGTAAAAAGTGATTTGCTAAAAAATGCCTGGCATATGGATTTCGTTTACTGGAGAGGTTTAACAGCCTCTTCCTGCCTCCGTAGGAGCTCGTGGAAAGGAGACGCACGATGATGGAGGAGTTCAGGAAGTACCGCAAGATGGCACAAGAGCTGTACATGGAGCAGAGGAACGAGCGTTTGGAGCTTCGAGGAGGTAAGCTCATAAAGACCTGCTGCTGCTCAGCAGATAACTACCCTGTTCTGTGGATTCTTCTGCTGTTCTCTCCCTCTGTTTCTTTCCAAAGCTAGTCCCTTCTTCTCTGAAGGTTATTTATACTTTTTATTCTGAGTCAAAACAGGATTTTTTTTTTTTTTCCCCCCTTATGGGAGAAAGCTCACACATTGCTGGCTGACAGATTTTGGTACCTGTGATTTACCTCACTTCAAGTAAGCATTGACTTGACCTTGGGATAAAATTGTGAATGGATTCAGGTGTTGTACTTCACCTGAAAGTCCACAAAAACTGTCTCCCACCATGGGGCAATGCCATGGTTGTCCCTGAATGAATTTAGCATGTATTCATTATGATTTAAAGCACCAATTACCTTTTATTTCACTGCTGGCTTAAGGACTGTTCCTGCCAAGAGAATCAAATCCTTCCATTACTGCCTTGTTTGATACCTTCAGTGTTAATGTTTTCTTCATTCTAGGGGTAGACACAGACGAGCTGGACAGCAATGTTGATGACTGGGAGGAGGAGACTGTTGAATTTTTTATCAATGAAGAAATTATTACCCTTGCAGAACCAGAGTAATTAATACAACCGTGGTAAGAGAGCACACCTCTCAGGAGAGAGAAACTTTCTCTGTTGGCTGTTACTATAGGTTCAGTAATTTGCTCAGGAAAATCAAGTGTTTGTTGCACAAGTGAACGTGGTGTTCTCTGAATTGGTTTGTTTTCTCTGTGGCTAGAGGGGATGAAAGCTTTCTTTTCAAGTAATTGCAGATGGCCAGATTTGAGTGGTACTGAGCAAAATACTGGGTATGTCCCATCTTGGCAGAGTGATCAAGCCCACAACATAGTCAGGGTCAACTTCTAAGCAGAGGGTTTTACAGTCTCTCTAAGTTCTGTCAGCAGGAGGAATTGTAGTTTATATGAGAGAAATTTTGCCTTTTGGAAGAATTGCATGTTAGCTCAAGACTTCCTAAAGATTGTAATGCGAGTTGACTGTGGGCTGATAAAACCTGCAGTAGATACTTAAATATCCACATGAACTCTGCTATAATTTTCTAGAAATTAAGGAGAATTCAGGTAGTAGCAGGTCTGGCATACTGACTGTCACTGCTCTTTGCTAAAATCTCATTTAATGCAGTGCTTTTCCCAGTTCCTTCCTGTGAATTCACATTATATATTTGTATGTAGTAAATAGAAATGTAGAGCTGCTGTTGTAGGAAATGTTCTTTAGGGAGCTTGTCATTGTATTGAGGGGGGGAAAAGATGTTTTAATAGTGAAGGCGCTCACATAGGACTTAAAATTTGGAATGGGATCCTGCTCCTGTCATGTTCAGGACTTCTCCCCTTCCATAAGTGACTGAAGTATGCCCTGTACAGCCCTTCAGCCTCCAGATATCTAAGGAGCTCAAGTAAAATATGAGCAATATACTACTTTAACCTGTAAAAACATGAATAGCCTTGATACCTGGGTGTGGCTTATCTATGTGTCCTGTACATGGGAGAGCCTTTTATGGAAGGGAGGGGGGTGAGAAGCTGCCTAGTGTATGGATTTAAACAACCACCAAATTACAATCAGGTGAAACACATGCTGATACAGCCTTTCAGCAGGGAGCATCTGTGCTGTGCTTGAGCTGTTTGTATAAAAGCACAGTAACTAACTTGCTTCTTTTTTTTCCTTTTCTGCAGCACCACCATATCTTGTGCTGAAAAGAAGTTTGTTCGTTTTCAGAAAGCCTGCATCAGCTTTGGAATTTTTAATCCATATTCTTGCACTCTGGAAGGGTGGATGCACCAGATTCTCTCCATTCTGACACATTGTAGTGCCTTGAAGTCTTGCTGCCTGCTGCAGTGAGATCACTAGAAAGGCGCTGCTTTTAAATTTTTATTATCTTTTTTTTTTTTAAGGATTTGATTTACTTTTTTTCCCTTTTTGAATCCACTACTTACCAGTATTTACTTCCTGACTTCTGTGCAGTTCTTACCAACTGGCA
Organism: Zapornia atra; assembly: GCA_013400835.1. Taxonomy (NCBI): domain Eukaryota; kingdom Metazoa; phylum Chordata; class Aves; order Gruiformes; family Rallidae; genus Zapornia; species Zapornia atra. Next base: position 75,927 of record VZTU01006736.1, read on the forward strand.
GTTTTTGACCCTTGCCAGTGAGGTGAGGTTCATCAGCACACCTCTGTCTTACACACACACACACGATGTTTCTGGTCCAGGACTCTTTCTATGTCCCGAGTGCATGGACAGATGTTCATTTTGTTTGGGGAAAAGTCAACAGAACCATTCTTTGTATGATGTGTTTTAGTGTGCTGAAGCAGCACTACAGTGGGCTATATCCTCCTCCTTTCAGATTGTGAAAGGATGTCTCCCTCAGAGCTGAATATGGAAATAAAAGCAGACCTATACTAAACCCAGGCTGGCTGCGTGTTGTTTGTAGGGAATCTCTCCCTGAATGGTACAAGTCAAACATACCCACAGTAACAGGAGCATTTGCTACATTGCCTCCAGGGTTCCCTTGGACTTTTTAACTCTCAGTTCCTTGTGGCTCTTCTGGTTTTGTGTTGTGGTTGGTTTGTTTTTCATAGTGATGGTACAGCTCGGTAATCTGAGATGCTGGCCTGTTCGCTACAGGGAAGTGACTAGAAAATGAGTGGGTTTCTTAACCTGTTTGCAAACTGGTACTATCAGGAATTACTGGATTAGTGTAATTCTCACTACTGAACGTCACCTTTGAGAGGAGTGCTCTCTACCCACATACCTTATGCCCCTGTTACCCTACATAGTTTCACTTCTAAAAGGGAAAAGGGTACTTGAAGCTGGTGGAGCAACTTCTCTATTTGTATTTGGGTAGAAATTCTTTCCTGGATATTGTCAGAGCAGTGACCTGGTGCCTGTCCTTTGAGAGGCAGAGGAGGATGTTCCTGTCCCCTCTCCTGGACTGGCCAGTGAAATGGCTAACAGGAGCCCTCCTGGCTCTTTGCAAACCCTGCGCTCCCGTACGTGGCAGTGCCTGGTGGATCCAATGTGGAGAGCAGGAAGGATGCTCTGAGCCCCGCTCAGCTGAGGCAGCCAGGGAGCAGCAGTGTGTTCAGCACTTGCTTTTCTCTGTCCATAGGTGAACTTGCCATGATACAAAGTGCACGAGCTCCTCGCCTACCTCTCCTCTTCACAAGGAAGACTTCAAAATAATTGTGCCATAATGATGGTATTAACTTCCTCTAAATAGTTTGCTCCTACACCAGTGGGGGGGTGTTTTATTGGTGTTCTCTCCAGAAGTCTGTATTACTTCCCAGTTTTCTGCATTTATTCATTCAGAATCCACTTATATAGATGAATAAAGTTTGGTCCACAGTATTTACCAAGCTCTTGTCTCAACTGGTCTGGGAAAAAATGGCAAAACAATACAGAGGAACTTCTGGCACATCAAAGGTCTCTATTACTGGCTGAGAGAATAGTTGAGAAGTCAGCTCTTCACAGCTAAATGGTAAATGAAACAATTCCTGCTCTAGAAGTCAAAGGTGGGAGTTGAGCAGAAAGGTGATTTGTTTGCTCTCCTCATGTCCAAGCAATGAAGTTCTAATTAGCAGCTGCTTTATTCCTGGCCATTTTCAAATGAACAAAATGTAATGCTGATATGAAATCAATTGAGTTCTGAGATGCTTCTCTGAATGTGGGTCATCTGTGTGAGAGGCAGAGGGGAAAAAAAAACCCAACAAAAACCCCACCCAAAGCTTGGTGCTCCTGTTGAAGCTTTGGAAGCTCACAATGTCTTCACCAGCAGTTGGCCTCTTCCCATCACTAATCCTGGCAGTTCTGTGTCTTCCTTCAAATTATTTTTGCAAATCACCACGATGGCTCTGTGGGTGTGTATTTGGCAAGCTTGTGTCTGGTGTATGTATCACAGAACAACTTGGGGAGCTGTAGTAGGGAGGAAGGATCTTGTTGGATCGGATCTACCTTGGTGTAGCTTCGAGCACTCCATGCCACTGGCTTTCAGCCAGTGACCCTTGGCAGGGCTTCTGGAGGATGGTCAGAACAGAAGCAGGTTTGTAGGTACTGGGTGTGGGGAAAGGCTTCCCACAGCAGCTGTACCTCCACTCAGTTGTACCTCCAAGGGTCTGGAATTTGGGGGAGGGAGGGAAACAAAACCTTAAGCATTAAGTAGGATGAGATTTCTCATTGTATTTGTTAAAGTTTTGTCTTAAGTATATTGTTCTTCAATAGCAAGATTAACTGGAACAATTGATATAGTCCCAGGCTAGCCTTCACTTCTACAGTCTTTATTTTGGATTTGTAATAATTAAATGTTCCATAGCCTTTTAACCATCTACAGTCCTTAATGGAATCCTCATCGAGTAAGCTATATTATATTGCTTGCGATACTAAGTTTTAACTTCTTTTAAACTACTTAAATTCTACTATTTTTTCACAAAACCTTGCTGTAACTTTTCTGAGCTTCAACTTACTGTCAATAAAGACAAAAGGTGATCTCCTTCTGGGTTTTTTTAATAGGTTGTTGTAATGAGTGAACTGGCACTAAAAATAACGAAGGGCTGCCTTCCTGAGCCCCTGGGAGTCATGAACTGCCACTGTGCCAAAGTGACAGGATGATGGAGTTTGTGCTTAGCCCAGCGAGGTACCAAACCCTTCCCTGACAGCCTTGAGGGCTGTTCTCAGGTCTTGTGCCACACTGGAGGGGCTGGGGTGCTGCTTGCTCAGCTTTTGGTGGAGCATGGCCCCCCCGTCCTTCCTGGCTGACTGCGTGTTTGATCCCAGAGGAAGGAGGGGAAGAGAAATCTACATCCCAGAGGGCAGAGCATGAAGCCTGCTGCCTGCTCACCGAAGGTGTGTGCAGCTGCGTTTGCACATTAAGAACCAAGTTGGGCATTTGGGGTGGGTCATTTTGCTTATCACATCCACCAGCATTGCTCCCAGCTCCTAGTACCCTGACCCCTTTCACCGTGTCCTGTGCAAGGTGTGGTGGCACACTGCTCTCACTGCTGCCTCCAAACCAGTCTCCTGCTTTTGCTGCCTCCTGAAGAGCTCCAACAAGATGTGTGCCTCCCTGGGCAAATCACCCAGCCCTCAGCTGGCATCCTCTCCAAACTCAGCCATGAAGGAGCAGCAGCTTATGGTGAGTCCACTGCCTGGGGAGGAGCAGCCAGGCTGTACCCAACCCCAGCATCCTTCCTATTGGGTTTCCCACCACATCTGGTGGTGTGGGCTCTGTGGTCCAGCCAGAGAGAAAAACGCCCCAGACTTCAGCTCTCTGTGTGAAGCTTTATGGGATTTAAAGCAAAAGCTGTGTATGAGCATCCTGCAGAGGGGGCACACCTATAGTGGGGGAGGTGAGGCTGGGTAACCTGGCAGGTGGTGGTGGTTAGTCCTCCTTGGGCTGTGATTTTGTGTGTCTGTCTCTTTGGGATCCAAGTGACAGATTTGTAATAAGCAGCCAAAAGCAGGAGAGGGGGAAGTTACAGTCCCATCAGTTCTCACCATTTCTGCAGGACCTCAGCATCTCTCTGTGTTGAAAGGAATAAGAATAGTGCTTTGAAAATGTAATCCTTTCCCCAGCTTCACCCTTCAACCCTGTGGCTCGCAGTTAAGCCGAGGCATTACTCTTGCAATGTGCTGAAACTGGGGCAGATGCAGAAACCTCTGCTCAAAGTGGAATCGCTCAAAATAAAGTCAATAATATCTAGAATACCTCACATTCCTCTCTAATGGCAGGAAAAGCCTTAGTACTTGGTGTGACCCCTCTCCACATGCTGCTTATTTGGGTTTGTTTTCTTACCCTCGGTGGCCAGGGCTACCACGTACAGTGATTAACTGCACTGTTCTGGAGGTTAAGGTTGTCTGAGAGACTTGCACTATCCCCTTCTCCCCTTCTCCTCCCACAGGACCAGGGATTAGGGTGTGCAAGACAGTATTTTCAAGTACTTCCAAGAGCTGAGTTCAGCCCGTGGGAATGGGATGCTTGTAACAGTGTCGCTCAGATGCATTCAGGGAGATGATGAAGCTAAGTTAATTGTTGCATTCTCCTGAATATTAAAAACTACCCAAAGCCAAAGAGCTCACCCTGTACTCAGAGATATTCACAGCAAAGAAATAACTGTTCCTTTGCTGTTGCTGGAAGCACTCACAAATGTCTACTACGGTGCTTGAGACTGGGAGCTGTGTGTGAAACCCTCATTAAATTGACACGTAGTTTGTTATTGTGGAAATAAATCTGGTTCCTATAGAAACTAGTTGCCTGCGACTGGTGGGGCTGTAGAACAAGCCTGTGCCAATAATTGCACTCCCTGGTGATGAGGCATCGTTTCTGTGCATTATACAGTGTTTTATCAGCACCAGCTCTCCTGTGGGGAGCTGCGAAGGGGATGCTGCTGTATTTCATGAAGGGGAAAACAGCCACAGAAAGGTGAAAATAGAATTTTTCAAATCTCTGTTAGCTGAGAGGCCCAAGGGTGGATTTAGGTGGGGTTTCAAATGGACCCTTTGCTGGGCACTCAAATTTGGGGTTGTGCAGCTCACCCACAGCTGCAAAGCGAGGTCTTCAGGGCCAGAGCAGGACCCCCATTGAAGACGGGGCGGGGGGGGGGAAGGTAGGAAGGGCAGTTAACCCCAGAGCTGATCTGCACCGCCACACTTTCTATATTGCCTAAACCTATAGATTAAATGGGCTGAAATACATGTGCTCTTGTGTGTTAATACTGGCAAATACAGCCAGTGAGTTTTAAACCTTCGAGTCAAATGAATGTCTGTGTTTTGGAGTCCCGTGCTTCTGGCTGAGTGGTGGCACAAGGCACCAGCAGTTAATTGCTGCTTTATAATCACTCCAGCCCTGCGATGAATTCCAGCTCCCGAGGAACCCCACAGGACCGGCACAGATCAGGGCCAACTTGCTCTGATCTGGTTGAACAGGCTCATAACGATTGCTACCTGGGATGGAATGAAATGGGTACTTAGTGAAATGCAATTCCTTTTCTTTGTCATGGATAACTTTAATCAGTGTTTTGGGAACACCTAGGGAATCGGTAAGTGTGCTCAGCTCTATGGCTGCTGGTGCCAAGGTCCCAGACCTCCGAAGGTTCCCGCTGGCTGCAGCAATGATACGGCTGAGTTCATTCTGCCACTCAATCAGCTGGAGTCTGCTGTGTTAGAGACAGAAACAGGGAGAACAGAGGAAGAATTTGTCAAGATAAAAGTGCAATTAATGGGTGAACTAACTGGTTTAAACTTCATATACTTCCTTAAACTCTCTAGGCTCTAAGAATAAGGTTTTGAGGTTGATCAGTGGAAAGGATGCAGCGCAAAGCTGTGACTGGTGCTTATGCAGAGCTGAGCCCTGTAGCAGGTAAGTCTGGGTGGCCTCAGCTCACCCAAGCTGCTGGTGTGTGCTGTGTGTGCAGGTGGCCCTTCGCATCCGTCCCCTCAGCGAAGCAGAAGCGGAGGAGGGAGCTGCCCTCATTGCCCGCAAAGTGGGTGAGCAGGTGAGCTGGGGATGTGGGGAGCCCCCACGATGGGAACTGGGGAGGCTGCCAGGGGACCACCGACCACTGTGATATCCTGGCTCTTGTGGTTCACATCCAAGCACTTGCTTCCAAATCCCCTGGAACCTCCATCCCCTCCAGTGACACAGCAGGGATGCAGCTTCCCATGCAAATGGCACCTCTTTTCTCCAGTTCTGTCTCTTTCACCTCTTGTTCCTCTTCGGAAGAGGCCGAGATCACAAGAAGTCCCCACTTACCTTTCCTACGTCACTACACCTATTTACATATTTTTATTGTGCCCTTGTCACTCACCTTCAGCTCCAGTGTAAATCCCATTACTTTCTATTGCGCTCCAGCTGATCTCCCTTTGAACCCTTCCAAATGCACTAACTCCACAGTGTTCCTCGTCCCCACGTGACAGCCAGGTGACAGCAGTCCTCAGAAGCAGAGACAGAATGAATGAATCTCACTTTCCTCTTTATGGATTAGCTTTAAAAAGCAGGTTTTGTTTAGCACCTTACTGGTGAAACAGCCTTTTTTTTTCTTTCCCCTTTTCTAAAAGCAGACATTAACCTCACAAGGATATCAGCTTTATTTTTATGCAGCTTATTCAGACTTGCATCATCTGCCCTGAGATCTATTTTCTCTAATGGAGATCTGGGAAGGAAATGTGCATTGCATTAGTCTGAGTAACTTCAGTCTATGAGTTTCTATTAATAATGCAAATAACTATAATTATGAAAACAAATTAATTGACTGGGCAGTTGAAGTACTTACATTTCTTGGTATATTTTGATTTACATCATGTTCCCTGCTATTTTTACTCCCAGCCTAACTCATTTAAAACTGCTGCTGTCTGCTTATTAATCCTGACTGGAAGCTGAGTCTGCTAGCATCTCGTTATGCTTTCATGCATCCACACACAACAGCAGAAGGTTTATGCTTTCAGACAAGGTGTTAGCCCCGGAGTGGACAAGGAGGACTCTTTTAGATGCATGGATACACTGCAGGCAACATCTGGACGTTACAAGGGCACGGTAACTGGGGCCTGGAGGTGTCACAGAGCAGATTTCTAAAGGAAACATGCTGACCTCATTTTCCAAGTTCTGCTTTTGGCTGCCACACTTGCAGATGCACACAATCGCACACCAGTCCCTCTTGCGCAGGGAAGCGCTGCTGCTGAGGATAAACCAGGAGTTGCCTCTGGAGTTTGTTCCTGTCTTGCTTCAGGTTTTGGGTTCCTGAGCCAGACAAGTGAATATTAAAGAATTTAAAAATAAGTAAATTAATAAAAATTCTGGTAATTGGAAATTTGCAGGTAAAAAACAGAATTAGAGTCTTGGAATTCAGCAGGAAATGCAGAAGAAAAACTGAGTCATGACATTTCCTGAATGCCCACGGGCACTTGTCCTGGGCACTTGTCCCTCTCCCACACATGGTGCAGTTACTCTGTAGGTCAAGTGGTGGTTGATCTATGCTCTAATTGCTTATCTAATGATCTGTTTACCTGAGAGAGAGTGAAAGCTGCTCTGGAGTAGGAGACCGGGTTCTCTGTCCCTTCCCATGGGGCCTGAGCATCTCCTTATGAGCCATTTCAGCAGAGGAGAAAGAATACCATTCTCTGCAGTAATTACAAGCTGTGATAATTATGTACCACAGTAGATCCTAAGGGAGTGAAAAGAAACAGAACCAGTCCTGTAACCTGCTGCAACTCCTCTCCCACCTCTGTTTTTACTTTAGTAAGAGCCAGAAATGGAACGGTGTTTCTGTCCTTGAGCAGTGCAGGTGTTTCTCTCTGTCCTTCTGCAGGAAAGGCTTTGAAGATAACTTTGGGCACTTTTTCTCCCAAGGACCTTAACTATTTTCTTTCACAGCTCCTCTGTGTGAATCTTGACTGAAAACTGAGGTAAGAAGTCCTGTCCCACTCCTGCTTGCAGGAGGGTTGGCTGGGCATCGTGTCCCTGCAACCACCGTTATGTTTCAGTGGCAGTTTCAGGGCACAACACACCTTCAAAGGGTTTTGTAGCAGCTACTAGTTCTCCAAAGTACAGGAGTTGCAACATCAGTTGCAAAACAAAGCTCCTGAGCCTCATGTTGGGCACCAGAGTGTGTTTTCCATGCACAGCTGTAGCGTGACATTCCTCTGGCCAGGAGATGGGAGGGTGCTGTGAGCGATCCCAACAGGCTGCTAACCAAACCCAGACATATCGGTGGCTCTTCTTTTGGCTTTGCCTTGTAACAGAAGGTGGTCCTGATGGATCCAAGCGAAGATCCAGATGACATCTTGCGAGCTAACAGATCCCGAGAGAAAACCTTTGTGTTTGACGTGGTTTTGGATCACAGAGCGACCCAGGTACCATCCTTCCCTTTGCCACCCAAGGGGCTTAACGTTAGAATTGCTTTCCTCGCTCAGACAAGTGGTTTTGGGAGGGGGTGAGCAGCACCGGGCGTCCCAGAGGCTGTAGGTCACCCAGATAAAAGGTGATAGTGCTGAGGGTGAGGGGAGCTGTGATGGTTTCTCTTTGCTGAAGAAGCAGGGAGAGACAAGCCATGTTCAGTCCACCTCTCCCTCCCGCACTGGGACTCCCCAAGTGCAGCACACATGAGCAGAGGCAAGGAGCTTTGTCTCCTGAGGCCTCTGGATGCAATGAGATCACTGTCACGTTGCTTGGCCCTGGCTCTGCCCTGTGCCTCTCTCCTTTTAGCAGCTGGTGAAGTGAGCTGCAGTGCAGCAGTACCCCCGCCACGCTTCTCACAAGCAATTCAGTTCCCTGCGTTCTCTTCCACGTGTAACTTCTGAGTAACATCCTTGTACACTACTAGAGACATTTCTGGAGGCCTGGTGGCACCTCTCCATAAATAACAAGGTCAGGGAGAGAATTTACTCCCTTCCTCAGCAGACACAAAGGAAAAACCAAAGCGTTCCATGTTCAGAGTCCAAGAAAATCAGATTTAAGGGCATTTATTTTAGTAAGCTCCTGCCTTGAGAAAATTCAATAAACCACTGTGCTTTTCTGCTCACTCTGATGATATGTCAATATTCAAATGGTTCACAAGTTGTTCCAAAGCCCAGGAAATTTGTAAAACATAGTGAGAAAATCATGGGGAATGCAATAAGGCATAGATTGTTTGGACAGCTGTTATGCCTGACCCTAAATTTATGCTTTTTTGACTGAATTAGGAGGAAGTATATGTGTCCACAATGAAAAACCTCATAGGAGGAGTCATTTCTGGCTACAATGCAACCATTTTTGCGTACGGCCCAACAGGTAAAGTAGCTCAAGATGAATAAAATGTAGCTGCACAAGCCAGAAATTAACTATAAAGTTAATTAATTGCTTACTGTGAGGAAAAGACCAAAGTATTAAAATACCATTCTATGGGGCCGATCTGACTTTAATGCTGAAATAAGAGCAAAGCTGTGAGAAGTCCCTGAACTGGGGCAGGACTCAGTGGGGACAAATCTTTCCATTAAAGAGCAGGAGATCCAGGCATCTGTGCAGTGCTGGAGACTGCTCTCAGGGGAACAGATACAGCTGTACAAAGCACCTACAGATGACAGATACCATGAATATACATTTCTACCCCAGCTCTGAACACCTACGGAGGTTAACTGCCCGTCCAAGGGTCCTCTTCCTGCCCGGTTTGGGTGACATGTACCATGTCTTCCCTGCAGCAGTGTCATTGTGGGGTGAGGAACAGCTGGAAGTTGGGGGATGAAGGACAGAAATCAGTCACCTGGAAGTTGGTCTTTGTTGCTCTTCTTCGTCTCTTTAACAGGAACAGGAAAAACCTACACGATGCTAGGGACAGACTGTGAGCCAGGGATCTACATCCGCACGCTTGGAGACCTCTTTAAGGCCCTTGAAGCTACCACTGAGGAGATGGATTACAGAGTGTCCATGTCCTACCTGGAGGTGAAGTGTCTTGCCCTGTATTCAGGCTCCATGGGAATTCAGCAAGGCCCTGGGAGCAGGCATGATGAGGAGTAGGGCATCCAAGTGTCACACAGTGTTCCTCTCGGGTTGTACAGCTTGAATCTCCCTCCCAAAGAAATACAGGACTAGCTCAGCCCTCTTTGCAGATCTAAGGACCCACTGCCAGCCTCACACCAACCCCTCGTTTCTTACCCTCAGATCTATAACGAAGTGATCCGTGACCTCCTGAACCCATCCTCAGGGTTCCTAGACCTGAGAGAAGACTCCAGAGGCAGCATCCAGATAGCAGGAATTACAGAAGTCTCTACTAGAAACGCTCAGGAGGTACCTGGGGCTACAGTCCATGGTGAGGAGAAAGGGAGGCGGGTTGTGCTCACATGCAATGGTGCTTCAGAACTCCTTGACACGTTCCCATCGCCTGTGCCTTAGCAAGAGGGACCTTGAGTAGCAGGACCTTGGTGGAACTAGATTAGCATGATGAAACACAAGGTCACAAGGCAAAATGTTTGTGGGGAGGGAGCCAGCAAAAACCCCGCTAGCGTGAGCAGGACCGGAGTTTGCCTGTGCCCTGGACGAGGGGTCAGCCTGCTCCTTCCCATGCCACAGCTCAGGCAGAGCCATATGTCTCCTTGTGCTTCTCCATGTCATGCAGATCATGCAGCTGTTGACAAAAGGAAACAAGCAGCGCACCCAGGAGCCCACTGCTGCCAACAAGACGTCCTCCCGCTCGCACGCGGTGCTGCAGGTGACTGTGACGCAGACAAGCCAGAGGCAGGCAGTCGGCGAGGAAATGAGAACGGGAAAGCTTTTCATGGTCGACCTGGCTGGGTCAGAGAGAGCAGCCCAGGTATGGCTGGAGCTTGGTGGCTTTTGGTGAGACCTGGCTGGATTCCCTGGCTGGCCGTGCGGGGTCTGCACACGTGTTCTCATCCCTGTGTGTTTCTGTTGCTCTAGAGCAGTAGAGACGCACTAAAACCAGACAAAGACTGATGTTATTGGTGACATCTTTTATTAGACCAACTAGTGTAACTGGTAACATGAAACCAGCCTGTGGTACAGCCTCTCCTCAGGTCTGGAAAAGCAGCAGCGAATTTACACCTATAGAGGAGCTGAGGTCTGTTAGGTGGGGAGCGGCTGGGCTGCCAGAGAGAAAGCTGGTACCAATGGAACAGAGGGATGCTGGTGGGTGGAAGGTAAGGCAGCTGGTTGCTTCCTGTGGGAAGGGGGAAATGATGGAGCTCTAGGAGCTGATTTGAGGGAGAGAGATTTTATATGTCCAATGTTGCTACTGAGGCCAGGAATACTGGAGTGATGCAGTTATGCATCTTGATTTCTGAAATTATCTTCAGAAGATTCACAGAGTTGTAGGGGTTGGAAGGGACCTCCAGAGATCATCAGGTCCCACATCCCTGCCAAAGCAGGGTCCCTAGGACAGGTCACACAGGTCGGCGTCCAGACAGGTCTGGAATATCTCCAGAGAAGGAGACTCCACACCCTCCTGGGCAGCCTGTCCCAGGGCTCTGTCACCCTCAATGTGAAGAAGTTCTTCTGCATGTTGGTGCAGAACTTCCTGTGCTCCAGTTTACAGCCATTGCTCCTAGTCCTGTCCCCACAGACCACTGAGAAGGGCTGGCCATTTCCCTCTGCCTCCCAAAAGATAATCAATAGCTGTCTTTTAAGAACCAAGAGGTCAGAGCTGGGTCCTCTCTTCCACCAGCACCTTTGTGCCCCGGAGTGGGGTCTAGCCCTGTGCTTTCAGGCTGGTTTTGCTGGAATTGCTTTGACGTCCAAGCCTTGACCCCAGTGATACCACATCCTCCCCAGGCACAGACTCACCATTCTGAGGCGTGTGCTTTGTCTGTCTGTCCTTCCCTCCCAAATCTCCCAACAGACTCAGAACCGGGGCAAGAGGATGAAGGAAGGAGCCCACATCAACCGCTCACTGCTGGCTTTGGGCAACTGCATCAACGCTCTGAGCGAGAAGGGGGGGAGCCGGGCCCAGTTTGTCAATTTTCGAGACAGCAAACTCACTCGCCTGCTGAAGGTACTGTACTCTGGGGTCAGCAAGGACCTCATGTCTGGTACCGCTGCCTGGATCAGACAGGGCTTGAGAGCTGATCCTTGACTATCACTGTGTGTTGTCTTTATCCAGCTGGGAATGCTCCTACAGGACCTCACAGGAGCTTTGCAGTGTGGTCAGGGCTTGACTCAGACAGTGCTGTCTCTGTAACAAACACATTGTCTTCTCATGTGTGCTCTGAGGAAAGACCTGCCTGTGGCAGGGGGGTTGGAGCTCTATGTCCCTTGGGGTCCCTTCCAACCCAGACCATTCTATGATTCTATGACCTCCTATAGGGTTAAGGAAGTCCTAGAGATTTGGGTGGTGTGTCTCTAACCTCGATGGTGATAAGTGATTTATTTATTTTCTTCCTTTTTTAAATGAACTTATGGCCTTTGAATGTCTCTCCCATCTATAAGATCTGGCTGAAACCAGCCAATAAATTTTGATGTTGTTGGGGCAGGAGAAAGAGAGATTAAGGGTGTGACCATGTGCAGTCATAAGTCACTGGTCCCTTCGGAAATCAGAGCGGTCACAGGCAGGCTCTTCGCTACGCTGGTTATTTTATGGATCCTTCACAGCTTCATTTATGAACCTCTCCTCAAGCCTCAGTGCTGAGCCACCGCCATCGCTGCGTGACGGATGTGGGGAGGAGAAGGGATGGAGAAAAAGGCAGGCTTCTCTGGTAAGCAGCATTGAGAAGCTGCCAGCCTATTTGTGGGAGCTCTGATCTTCTTGCAAAAATTCTTTTGTAGCAAGTTAATGACTTATTGATTTTGCTGTTGATGGAGAGAGGGCCTAATGAATGGTCTTCTACCAGCACTTCCCTCACTCCTAATTGGCATTCTCCACCAGAATCTCAATGAAGCACAGGGGTACCCAGCCGTGGTGGTTACCACGGAGCAGCAAGCCCCTGTCTTGTCCATCCTAACCACATCAATGTTGTCCATACTAATCACATCAATTAACCACATCAACATTCTTGTCCATACTAACCACATCAATGCTGCATCCCTCTAGGACTCATTAGGGGGCAACAGCAGGACTGTTATGATTGCACACATCAGCCCAGCCAGCACCTCCTTTGAAGAATCTCGAATGACCCTGATCTACGCCGATCGAGCCAAAAACATCAAGACACAGGTAAATGTGCAAACTGCTCACACAGGGTGGGGATTAGAGACTGGAGGCTTGCAAGGTGGAAAGAGAAGATGTAGTGGGTGAAGGGAGAACACACTTTGGGGGGGGCAATGTGGGGTGGGATGGAAGCTGTGAGGGTGATAGAAGAGAAGCAGAAGGAGGGAACAGTGGAAATTAACTTGTGTGCATCATGGATGAGAAGAGGAATATGAAGGTCTAAACAAGGGAGGAGAATAATGGGAAGGCAGAGGATGATGTGTCTGGTCCGGACTCGAGTGCAGAATGTAAGGAATGATGGGTGGAAACTGGAAAGATATAGCATATGGGGAATGTCCCAATGGGGATGCTGGGCCTGGCAGAGGAACTGAGGTGCTGCAGAAAGGAGGAATAAAATGGAGAGGCTTGTGGGGTGAAACAAGATGAACAGCGATCTATAACAGAGTTTTCACTCTCTGTGGACTTCTGATTCCCTGTGATCACAAGGCCCTGGCTCTTCTCTGTTACCTCTTGGGAATTTCCCAGAATTAGGGAAAACCACTCATCTAGTGTCCACCCACTCATGAGGGCAAATTCTTTCCCACCACAGGATGCAGGGCCCCTCCAACCAAAAGTGTAGCAGCCTTTATGTACTAGTAACAAACCACAGGACAAACACTGGTGTATTCTGGCTCACCAGGTAAAATGTAACCTGCAGAACGTCTCCTACCACATCGACCGCTACACCAGCATCACTGCTGACCTGCGCAGGGAGATGGAGCGTCTGAAGGAGAGGGTCAAAAACCAGGAGAAAGAGAAGAGTACCATCAGCACCGACCTTGGGGATGTGCAAGGTAGAGCTGGGAGCAAGAAATGCTATGAGGTATTGAGGGAAGGGAGCTGGGAGAGGAGCCATGGGGATGGACTGTGGTAGCACTTGGTGGGCCTCCATGCAGATGTAGTAGAGGAAGGTAGCTCAGCAGTGATTGCAGAGGAGCAGAGTGGAGAACACTGTCTGATGGGCAAGAGGGGGCAGGCAGGGGAAAGGAAGATGTTCTGTGTGATCTAGTCTCTGATGTGCACATTCAACCTTCTCAGCATCTTCCCCAACATTAAAATGTGTTAAATTTCACAAACCTGCCCTTGAAAAGAGCTTTGACATCGAGTGGTGGCATTTGCTGTGGGAAGCCCTGACTCTTACAGAGAGATGACTGAGTTTGTAGCCTGCATCATCGCAGCTCCATATCTGAGGCTGTGAGAGGTCATGGAGCTCTGTTGTACAGTTCATTGCACTTAATAATTAAAAAAAAAAGGGGGGGGGCAGGGCACAGCTTTTAAAGCATTGATCGTTTTGCCCTGGGGATTGTTCCTTTTGTCAGTGATTCTGGCAAGGGATGAAATAAAAATAGTCAAGTTCTCTGACAGACAAGACATGAGGGATAATAGGTCTCTGCTACCAGTACCCAAGGTCATTTCTAGGTGACAAGCACAGAAAACAGATACCCTTTTCTTTCTGGTGGGTGGAAAGGGGGGGAGGAGAGAGATCTCTGCAGTGCAGTGTCCTCTCAATTCTCACAGACGCAGTAGCAATGAGACCTTTTTATTGCTAATAATGCAGCCATAAAGCTCTATCAGATTTCTTAAGCCCACGATTAACTTCAAGAGACTGCAGGATGAAGTAGAGTCCCATAAAGCAATGCCTTCTTACACGTGGACTAGTCCCAAAGCAGTTCTGTGGGGCTTGGCAGAAGTTTACCTCAGATCAGAACTGTCATGTCCTGCAGCAGAGAGGCACCGAGGCTCTGAGGCACACCACAGCCGAGGGATGAATGCCTTGCGGGTGCAGCTGATGGGGGCTTTCAGGGAGCAAATGGAGATGTGCCGCAGCCTGATGGAGCTGGAAAACACCAACATCGAGCTGCATGTGGACACCTGCAGGCACCTGCTAACCATCACAGAGTGAGTACCTCCTGAGCTTCCATCAACGACTTACTGGTGGATCTCCAAACTCACCCTGCGAAATACCAACATCCCATCGGCCTCCCAACAGAGATGAAACAGGGATGAGATGGAGTGTAGGTTTGAGATTTACCTGGGTGAAAATACTTGGGAGGGTGGTGGTCTGCAAAAGGTACCCAGGGATTTAAGGCAGCTTAAATCCATGAGGCTCTGAGCCTTAGATTAAGGTGCTATATTTGCAGCGCGTGATTTCTGATGTGGAGAGACACATCCCTAATCCCTCCCGGTGCTCCTAAGGAGGCTGCAGCCTGCACGTGGTGCTGCACTGCAGTGCAGTTGCCTGACGTAGCTCCATAAGGCAACCAGCTACCTCTGGCATCAAGTTGAAGCTTAAGACTAAAAGTACAAATGGTGGATACCCCACCTGTAGTTAGACCTTACTCTGGGCTTGTGTTTTAATGGAAAAACTGGATAGCAGCACTGACTGGGATTGCTGGTCCTTCCATGGTCCAGTCACTTGTGTTTGAGAGGTGTTCTCCATCCAGGTGCACTGCACCCAGGCACGATTTCAGGTCAGAGAAAGCAGCAGCATCCCTCCCTCCTGGATAAACTACAAGTAGGTGGCAGATCCCTCTCATTAGCCGTAGTCACCCACCTAAAGCCTCTGCAGATTTTCTAGTCCCTTAGGATTTGGGTCATTTGTAGTCAAAAGAGCCTTAGGGACAAGAAGAATATTCAATAAGTAGCCATGAACAGGCAACAATTTGTGTTGAGGTGGGGAAAATCACTGTCCTCTTTGCCATGGAGAAATCACACAGGGGGCCTGCTGTCCACTTCCAAACGAGAGGAAGCGACTTGTGCTCTTCTGCCGGGTTCATCAAGCTCCTGAGCAGCCTGGACTAATTAGTTCTGCTGCCGTCATGCAAGAAGAAGTTGGACAGATACATGAAGGGCTCTGCATGCGTCACTGGAGTTATGTCACCACGTCCCAGAAGTTCCTTTCTTGTTTGCTGGCAGCTGGGAACGAGAGAAGGCTCAGGCTGCACGCAAGGTTGAGAAGCCAGCAAAGGAGGAGGAAGATGGCAACGTGGGGGAGGAAGACAGGGGGGTCGGTGTCACAGATTCACCTGAACCTCACGAAGTTACGGTAGCGAGAGAAGAGATCAACCTGCTGCTGGCAGAACAGCGCAAGACGGCGGCCCTGAAGGTGAGGAGGTGAAGGTGCCCTTACGCTCACAGCTCTGACCTCTGCCCAGGGGGTGCTGGGGGCAGGACAGCAGCAGTGGGGGTTTGCTCAGCACCCCAGAAGCAGCCTGGCACCTGCTTTGCAGCAGGACTCCTAAATATTTTGGGCTGCTGAATGGAATGTTTGCATCCTGCCTCTGTCCCTGTGGGTTTTTTTAGGATGAGGGAAAATCACAAACCCACTGTCTTGTCTTGCCCACCCATAAGTGAGCTAATTCTTCCCGATTCCCCTTTCAGGGACACTTTGGTGGTCTGTCACTCACTGGTTGTTCAATGTTTTGGCAGTCACTTTTGGTGATTATTTTTTGGTAGCCAACCCAAACCGTTTGTGTGTTTCTCTAGACAAGGACTGTGTGTCTGGACATATCTGCCATGGCTGCTAATGGAACAAGCAACATTCTTTTTGTAGGATGTCACTTTAATCTCAGAGTGAAGGGGACAGCAGAGACTTGCTCAGATGCCTTTGTTATTTCAAGAAGCTGAACTGCCTAAACAACCTCCTATCTATCTTTTCTCAGACAGAGCTGGAGCAGCGATTGGCAAATGCCAAGGAAAAAGCTTCCCAGATGGAGGAATTTTTCCCCAGACAAATCACCAGTGAGGATCAGCAGGAGGTGCTCAGGCTCCTCTGCAGAGCCCATGAGCATGAGCTTGGCAACACAGAGCTGCAGGCAAACACACTGTACAAGGAGAATCTCTTATGCCAGAAGGATTTTGTGATCCAGCGACTGCAGCAACACATGCTACTCTGTGAAGAAATTATTCAGCAGCAGCAGATGCTGATAAAAGGTAAAGCAGGACCCTTGCTCCTGCTCTGCCGTTATCTCTTGAGCCTTGTTTTCTGATACCAAACTGGTGAGCAGTTCTTGTCTTGGATGTCATGACTCCGTAGCTCTCAGACGTTTCTCTAGGAGTCATCCTTAACTCTTCCTCCCCATCTCTGCTCCAGCCCAGAACATTGCTGTCCCAGAGCCACTGGTGAGGTTACACGACCTGCACCTCTCTGAGCTGGAGGAAGGGACGCTGAACCGCCTGCTTCTGCTGCATTCAATGATGTCCAGCATGCTCAGGGTAAGGCAGAGCAGACCCTTGTGCTGGAAAACCCACACTGTCCCATGATCTTGTGTCATGGCCATAGATTCATATGCACTCAAAGCCTGGCTGGGTCTTGGGAGGAGGTCAGGAACCGTGCAGAGCTTTGCTTCATGAACATGTTGTCTCCCAAGAGCTCTGCTCTTCTTCCCTCCTTCCTGTAGACTCACAGAATTAATAAGACCTTTAGCAACAGAAAGGACCCAGGCAGGGCTGTGCGTGAGCCAGCATTTCATCATCCTCCTGGAGGCATTGCATTTGAGAGAGACCACAGGCTGGGTTAGTAAAAGTTGGCGGGCTAAATGCACAACTCTCCAAGCAACTGCTGAAGGAGGCTTTCTTATCTGGAGGCCTCTGCTCGTTCACAGCATGGTTGTTAGTGAGGTCCTTGGGTCTTTCCTGCAAGAAAGAAAAGATGCTCCTGGCCTCTGTCTTTGAAATGCTCATGTGTGTTTTGAGACAGGAAGGGACTGCCAGGAAACTGCCAGGGTCTTCAGCAGGGAGCCTGAGCAGCATCATCTCCTGTTTATTATGGTTGCCTAGAATGAACAGGGCAAGGAGTTGGGTTTCACCTTGAATAATAAACTTAATGTTGTTATATGAGAGATTAAACTACTTTGAGTACCCTTCCATGGGAGGGGAGCAAGTAGCAGGTGGCTGGAACTCTGGAAAAGCACATGAAGTATCACAAGTGTCTTTGTGACACGGGCTGAGAGCCTGGGCTAGAGGAGAGGCTTTACAGTGAGAAGAAGCTGCTGAGGATCTAATTTTTCCCTCTTCCTGCAGCCCCACAACAGCCCTTCTATGGATCTAAGTCAGCATCTGGATCCTAATAAAGATGAGATCAGAAAGAGTCTGCCTGGGAATGTGAAGGATCTTCGCTGGGGGGTGAAGCCTGACATTCCCTCCATCACCCTGGAGTCAGACAGGTAATGGGAATCTTTCCTGTTATTCTTCTCCAGGGCATGGGGACCCGACAGCTCCCAGCTAAGTTCCCAAAGCTAGGAGACATCAAACTAGAAGGACCTCTAGAACCCAGAATGTGTCAGGCAAGAGTTTCCTGCTATACTGCTCTTGCAAAGCAGCTCTGTGTTTTAGCAGGAACCTTCTCTGCAGGCCAGGCTGTGGGAGATGTTTAGATTTGCTTCTTTTCACTGGCAAACATTTAAACCAAATAAAGTAGAAACATTTGTGAGGGTCAGGGGACAAAAGTCTCTGTCATGAATCCTCAAGTCCTTCCTTGCAGCATTCCTTATTATCAAGTTTACCAGGCTTCTGGCTTTTCCCAGAACTCAGGAGCTCTGATCTAAACATGTTTCACCTCTCCCTGTTGACAAAGCACCTGTGCTTTCATCTCTTAATCTCCTGGCATATTCTTTTGGCAGTGGCAGTGGCAGATCATCTAAAACAACACCCTGTGGGAAGGAAGGGTTTCTGGATACCCACCTCAGCCCAACTTTATCTGGTTTGCCAGTCAGCCCAGTTCAGCAGGTCAGTATGGCAGGAACTTTCAATTCAAGGCACGTTTGTCAATGGATAGCACCATCCTCTTGTGACAACAGAACATGCACAGGAGCTCAATCAATTGTAGGTGAGGAAGGTCAACATTGGCAGGCTGTAAAATCACTCCTAGAGCACTGGCCTTGGGTTTAAAGCCTGGGTTTTACTTAAGAGGCCAAGGCTTGGCTGCCACCTCCAATTTGAGCTCTCCCTCTGTGTGAATCACCTGGTCTCCAGTGTTTCTACTCCAGTGTGGAGTTGTTATAACAATATTTCAGGTGAAATTTGATGTCTTCTCAATGTTTGAAAGCCCTTGCAGGGGAAAAGTATAAAACTATGAATGAAAAGCAGATTATGATGCAATTACTTTGATTTTGCAGCAGAAACCAACAGGTGTTGCTGCAGGAAAGCTGAAGCCCAGGCTGGGTTCACCAGCGTCTCTAGACTTGCATGGGGAAGAGTCAGCTGCAGACATCACTACTGTTCCACTGAGTCTGGAGACCTCAAAGGAAGTTTCTGCCAACACCAAATGCATCTCCCTCATTGCAGTCAGTCGCCTTTCCAGAGCCAAACATCGAGACCCTGAAAGCAAAGTCTCCTCAGCCCACCTCTCAAAGGAGGAGATGCCTGAGCTGAAGTCTCTAGAGGCCAATTCCACCCTAGATTGCCAGAAGAGAGAAGCATCAGGGAGCCAGCTGTGCTCCCCAGTCAGGAGAGTGCTGAAGAACAGAAGAGACCAGGAGAGGACAGTCAGAAAGAAAAGATCTCACTCGCTTGAGCCAAACTTGCACAGCGTAGGCCCTCTGTGTTCCTTTCTAAAGGGGGTGGGTGCAGCTGGAGGCACAGACCCTGTAGAGTTAGGGTGGGTTTTAAATACAGTATGAGAAACACATACAAACTGTGTGAGGAAATAAGTTAAATACCTTTAGTTGTTTTTAATACTACTGAGCTCCTGCCAGCCAGGTGCGTAGGGAATCTTTTTGGAACAACATGGCAACAACCAGAGGTGAGAGATGTTATCACTGAGGTTAACTCAACTTGGTGTCTTTCAGACCTCAAAAAATAAGCATTGGACTCCCTCAAACCCCAGTACAGAGAACCACCCCCACCAAGCTAGACTCTTCCATCAGTCAAAAGCTGCAAGTAGCATATCCATTGCCACAAAGGTCAAGGTTCCTGTCAGCTGTCACTCAGGTAGGGGCCAAAGGGCCACTGGTGACATCCAACCCCTACCATCCTGTGATTCTGTGATCCTGCATCACCTCTGCAGGAAAAGATGGGTTGTCATGTAAGAAATAAGCCAGACTAAAGACCCTTTAGTAATGGGATCCTTTTTTAATATGGTCTAAGTAGCTTTTGATGGGTGGGAAAGCACATCCTTTGCAGACCACTGCCCCGACTGTGCTCTGTAACCACGGGGAAGAATTAGTGCTCAGCTGGGTTCACATACAACAAGTTATTGATCTCATTCTAGCCTCACTCAGCTTCACACCCGACCCAAGCCAGAGCAAGGAGCCCAGGACGCCACAGGCTGTGCTGACCATCTGTCAGCTTCACTCCTGTGGCTTTGTGCAGATGCAGGCAGCCAGGATGGGTCTAGGGGAAATGCACGCCCAAATCCCACTGCAACAAAGCCAGAATCCTTCCTCATTCTGGCAAGGGGTGCTTCCTGATGCTAATTAGGGTTTGCTACATATTTTTAAAATTTTAAAAAGAAAGTAAATGGTTAACTTTTTATTTATAACACTACAATTTCTTTTGGCTATTACAAACACATGTATTGCAAAATGGTTTTAAGCTGTGCTCTGCTCCCATGGTATATAACAAAGCTCTCCCTGTCTCAAATAGAGGGGACACAACTAGAGGTGCTGCCGAAAGACAATGCTCCTGCAAGCACCATCCAGCAAAGCAATGCTGATCGTGTCAAAGGACGGGTCCTACAGAAGCAAGTCAAGGGTGAGTAGATGAAATATAACATTGGCTGGCTTGGGGGAAGACACACTACTATATTCTTTAACACTTGCTGTGTTGCAATCTGAACCTAAAGAGCTGTAGATGCAACACAAACGGTCCAGTTGGGAAAGCAGCCATGTGGCTTGGGGGGTTACCACCTAGTTTTAAGCCCTTTTTTTCCCCCAACAGATGACTTGGGCAATGTTTCAGAACAAGTTACACTCCATCTCCCTCTTAGCCAAAAATAACCTCTTAGGAAGAGAAAATAACATTTTTCAGAGGTGTGCATAATCCCAGTTGAATCCATATGTGAAGCACCAGGTTTAGTCTGAGCTAGCCACATGGCAACATACTGCTTTCACCCAAAGTGTCACCTCAGGGTTTTCTTAAGGCAGCTCCATGCAGATGCCGATGCCTTTGCCAAACTCCCCTCTCCACAGCCCGTAGCAATCTGTCTCTTCCCCATGTTGACAGGCAACGAGACTCAAACGGAAGCATGAGCAACCTGACGAGTACTTCATCTTCCCTCCCTTGCAGGCGGTGCCAGCAAGCAGCTAAAGCAGCAGCCACCCGCCCGCCCGGTGAACCAGCTGAAGACCAAATAGAAGTCACAGGGGGAGTAAGACTCTCTGTGGCCCCAAGGGATTGCAATTTCAAGACTGCTGGAAGTCAGGGAAGCAGGGACAGGGCGAGTGTGTCTTAAAATGTACCTTAGCTTCAGTGTTGTGGTCCTGAAGAGCAGAGGGAAAGCTTAGCAGGGGGAGAGAGGCCTTAGACATCGCACGGAGCTTTTTCCCTATCCCCGCTGCAAGTCATTGTACTGCATGCTCTAGCTGTTGGCTTCAGTTTTAAGATGAACAGGGTGTTAACAGAGTCCAAGAGAAGAGGAAAACCTCATTTTCCCAGCAGTCTTCTCCTCCCAGAAGATGTCAGCGTGGAGCCCGAACTGCCTTTTTGCCTCGGGGCAAAAGTGTGGATGCCACCCATGCATCCAAAAGGCTCCCTGACTATTAAAACCAAATGTAAATACTTGAGAAATGGTTTCCCCTTTCTTCCCTGCTGTCCCTGTGTGTTGCTGTGAAGTTGGGAGGTGTAATGCACGTCTGGAATGCTGTTTGGGTGAGCAGATGCTGGACTGTGAGAGTGGCCAGAGATTATTCTCAGCTCTTTTTCGATCTGCAGATCATTTCGGAGCTGGGAGAAGCAGCATGGTGATAGGTGAAGGCCCTAAGAGCTCTCCTGCAGGTAAACCATGGGGATGTGCTTTCCTTCTTTGGAGAACATGTCTCCAGCCAGCAGCCTCTTCCATAAGGGGCTTTTTAAAAGGGAAAATACTTTTAACATATGCTGCAAATAAATTGGTTCTGATCATACTCCTCAATAAATAGTGACTCCAGGCCCCAGACCAGAGCAGCTTGCTTCCTAGGGCTGCTGAAGTGTCTAAGATGACAATCTCAGGTGGGTTCACACATTTTTCAAATGGATGAATGACCCTGTAGCATTCCCCTATGTGCTCCTTCTGACCTGCTCTCCGTCCCTCTTGCTTTGCTACCCATCAAGATGAGGTGGGACAGCTCACACTCCAGGGATGAGGAAGCTTAAGTTACTGGTATTTATAAAAACGCCGTAAACCCCTGAGGTTTGGATGCGATGCAAGCGGCCAATTTTCCTTATGAAACAGAAAGCGGCAGGAAGAGGTGTGATTGCGAAGTAGGAAGGTCAGGAAAACTTGTTCCCCAGGACTGACTATTTCACATAAACAAAGATTAAAAAAAGAGCATGCAGATAAAATAAGCACAGACTGTGTATAAAACAAACCGGTGCCAGCAGGTCTTGAGCCAAGCCTCTATTGCTGACCTGCAAGCGCTGCAGAACCAAAAGTTGAGGGGAAAACGGGAGTTTTCCAAGCGTGTGCTTCTCCACTGCATACCTTTGGGCTGAATCATGAAAAGTTGTAGTGTTCCGAGCAGTTTCATGCAATGAGTGGGACAGTTGAGCCAAATGCATCGGTTTGAGGTTGCATCTCTGAAGGGAGATTGTGTAACAAAGAGTTTGATAACTTGCCACGGCTGTTTGGAAGAGCATAGAGCCCCATGATGTGCCAAGTTCCCTGTTTTTAGAACCCAAGTTTTAACTCTGTTAATATATTTAGAAGTTAGGGATTGAGATGTGAGAGGTAGAATCTGTAAATTATTATTTGCAGCTTTAGGAATTGCTGGAACGGAGCTGCAGCCCCCATCATCCACAAAGCAGGACTGTGCTTGGTTTCAAGGCTGGGCTAATGGCTTTTTGATTTGACTCCTGATCACAAATATTAATAGCAGCAAAGGGAGCTTGAACTCCTCTGGGCTTTTCCAGGAGTGTTTTGTAGCCTTGCTGTATCCAGATCTGTATAATTTGATCCTAACAGCAGCTGGGGGTCTAGAACCCAACAGACTTTTCTGGGAGGCCATGTCCATCTCGCCTGGGGACGAGGGCTGTTGCTGCTGCATCTGTCGCTGATCACTGGCTCCTGTTCCGCATCCTGTACCTGGAGAAGAGCTCCCACCCCTACAGCCCCTGAGCCCCCAGTCTGTGGGGAAATCACATGCCCACCAAGGGTTACGGTGGGGTGTGAGCCCTCCACCCAACCTGCAGCTGATTTAAAAGTGAGCTTTAGGTTAAACCTCCCCTGTAAAATGGCTTGAGGGGGCTTGGCAACGCGGCCCCGTTTAGGAGCACTCTGAGAAGCCGGGGGCGGGCATCTCTCCAGCATCTGCGACCCCTGGTTTTCGGTCGCGCTCCGGGAAGGAGCCGGGGGACAGCCCCTCGGCTCCCGGCCTCGGGCCCTCCTGCCAGGCCCGCCTGAGGCCCTGCTGCCTTGCGGGGGGTCC
>VZTU01006736.1:99401-123240 GCA_013400835.1 Zapornia atra
GGGGGCGATTGTTTCGGTGGGGTGCAGACGGCTCTGCGGGGCGGTTCCTCTTCGCCGAGCCGCGAAACGCCGGCTCTGTCCCCTCTGCTGCCAGGGCTGGGCCCGAGGCTTGATACCAGCTCGTTTGAGCAGTTTTTTGCCTGTCGTCCCGCGGTCTGTGTTGCTTCTGGACCGGGGGAGCGTCTGCGGTCAGAGCAGCTACAAACGCGAGCCCGGGAAACAGCTTCTTTGGCGGAGCTTTCCTGTCAGCAGTAGGCTCTGGCTCTTAGTGGTCTTGATGGAGGCGGCTCTTGGCGTGATTAATCCCTCTTAAACTTCACGTGCAGAACTTGAGAACAGCCCTGAGCAGCGAAGAGTAGAAAGTGATGCTTCCCTTAGGTGTTCATGAGGCGCAGGCCGGTGGGGTCTGGCCCCCCGTGTTGATGTGCGACAACTGTTCTGGGGTTGTGTTGGCTCTGGCTGTAGGCACCAAGGTTTGCTGAGACTCTTGCTACGACTGTAAGGCCAGGAGCGATGGGTGTGCTTCAGGTTTGCAACAGAGGTAATGAACAAACAGGACATGCTGCATTTTGGGGTTTCCTGCTGGAAATCTTAGAAGTGTGGTTGTTGAGCCAGCTCCCAAGTACGCATGTTAGAAAAGAGGGGACTGGTGCTGTACGAACCAGGCCATGTAATGGTAGGGGTGGCACTGGGATGGCTGCATAAATCGGGGTGTGCTTTTGCTGGTCTCTAGCACGTATGTGCAAAGTTTGGGCAAAGGGCTCGCATTGCACACTGTGTTTTGCTTACGCTGTGCATTTACACTAACATAACGCTGATGTTGTTATGCAGGTTAAAACTCCCTGGCTCTGCATAGCGTGCTGGGTTTTTGGAAAACTGGGGAAAAATGATTAGGTAAAGGCCAAGTGCATTAAATCCATTTCTGGCTGTTGGTACAGCATCCACCTGCTTCATCTGAGGGGAGCTTGTGCTCTTGCACCTGCAGGAGGTCAGGTCAGTTCCCCTTCTCCAGAGCCCGCTGGTTCCCTGAGCATAGCTGCTAGCAGGTGCACATCGTGATGTGTGGGTAAAGGCAGCTGTGTGGGTTGAGGGATTTCTGGGGAATGCAGGTGCCCCAAGGGAAAATACCTGTTTGAGTTTTGGCTTTTTCTATGTTTTTAAAGGTTCTCGTTCCACCTCTCCGTCTTCTGAAGCAGGCAAAGCCCAAGGAAGCAACGTGAAATCCTGTATCTTCTCACGTTAGACCGAGCAGGTGCTGGAGGAGGTGAGCTGATGCTTAGTGCCTGACCTGTGCCTTGTGCTTTCTAGCAGGGAGTTGGGAGCAGTGGGAGAGGGACAAGCCCGGGGAAACTTAAAGCAAGAAGAGATGGAATCTGTACCCAAGCCTTTGGAGGCACAGTCCCTTGCAAACACCATCGCTGTTCATAGAGAGGGATTATCGTCCCCTATCTCCGCTACATACCCGTCTGTAAGCTGCTTTATTTTGTGTAGGCCTTATTGCTCCTGCAAATGAGCTGGAGTTACTTTCTTTTGCAAAGAAAGACTGTGAGAGAATGTAGTCATTGTACAAAGCTGAGAGGAGAGGAAGAAAGAGGCAGGAACTACTTAAGCTGCTGTTTGCCCTCAGAACAATCTGGCTATGAAGTGGTTTCCAAAGCCCTGTTTCCAGGTTATAATGTTTCCAAACCCCTGAGGAGTTAGTTGCATCTGCAATAGTTTTTGCAATAAGAGCAGAGGGGACACATCCCCCCCTTTTCTGGTTTTAAACATGAGTTTGAGAGGTGGCTTGACGTGTTCGCTTGTGACAGGAGAGAATTGGACCGGTAACCTTGGACCTCAGTGTCTGTCTTGAGTGGGGAGAAGAGACCTTGGTTCACACTCAGGCCAGGTCCAGCTTGGAGGTGGTCACGGGATGGCTGCTCAGGGGACTCTGTAAGATGATTGTAGCACTTGGTCCGTTTCCCGGTTTGCCAGCGTCGTGTCACAGAAGCAGCTTTGTGTGGATCCTGGTGCACGTTCTTGTTGACTGGTGACTTTGGGTTAAACTTGAATGTAAATTCTTGGCTCGTCCTGGAGGCTTTGCCTTTTGATTCTAGCAAAGGGAGGATGGAGGAGTGTTCCCTCTGATGTGTGCAGAGGCCTCTAATTTGTGCTTTCAGCTTGGTGTCTTTTATGAAGTGCTCAGGAAGAGGATGTATCATAGTCAATAAAGTAATTCTGGTTTGTGCAGCATTTTTCTCCTGAGGGGGAATTAGGTCGCATTGTCGCTCATTTCCAGGGTTCCTCTCTGGCACCAATAGAGTTAACAGAAGTGCAGTCATTCTGATTCTGTGCTGCTTGCTGCTGTGTGTCTTGGAAAAGCCAAAATGCTCTGGCAGGCTTGTGAGCTGTGTCCTGGAAAGCAGGCTCAAGCCCTTGGGGTGTGCTTGGTAAAGCTACTTTATGGTGGTGGCTTTGACAAAGAGACCTCCGTTGATTGCCCAAGGAATGCATATGGCACACAGTGTCTCCTTTGCTTCTGTTGCTGCTGCTGAGGGTGATCTGTCTCACTGGGGTGGGACAGCATTGCAGAAATGCTAGCAGGCTACTACACTGCCCCAGGCTATGGAAGCTGCTGGATATAGGGACAGCAGAAAGGGATGCTCCATGCAGCTTCCTAGGCTTGCTGCATTCCAGCCAGCCTAAAGGTCTCAAGCAGCGTTGGAAACCCAGTGTGCTAGGAATTATGTGCACAGTGGGCACCCTATTCATCCTGAATAGGAAGCAGTCCCTGCCCCGAACTGCTCACTGGCTCGAAAGCAAGAACAGGCTGAGGCCAAACGCAGACCCAGCAGTGTGCCAAGGAGCGGGCTTGGCAGCATCGCTCCATTATCTCCCGCTGTTGGGCTGAGATGCTTGGCCTGAAGTGCTGACGCACATACATACTTTGTCCCTTCTTTAGCTCCGTGCTCATCTTCTCTGGGTGTTTCTTCTTAGACCTGCTTCATCCTCAATCTTGACTAATGAGACAAGAGAGCATTACTGCTGAGTAATAACCTGCTTCTTGCTCCACAGAGTGCAAAGCGTTACGTTTGCAGTTCCTCCAGCTCTTCTTCATGTGTAGGATAGGAACCTGCCTCCAGGACACACAGCACTTGGCATCGCAGTGCAAAGCCACATGTTAGGCTATAGCTGCTTGGAATTTCTGGCTCTCCCTCCTCCAAAGTGTAAATAAATAGGCCAGGGTGGAAAACCCCTAAACCTTGGGTTCTGCGTTTTATGCCTTTTGGGATAAACGGAGCTAATCCTTTGACACATAACTGCATCTGGTATTGTTCCTGTTTGTTACTAAATTCCAGTCTAATCCTTTTGGTCTAGTGTTTGAAACCAAGACTTTGTTAAAATCTGGCATCCCTGAGGCAGGAGCACAGCCACGCAGACGGCTCTTCAGATAAGACGTTCCAGGCAAGGCTGCTGTGAGCTTCAAAGGTGCTGAGCGAGTTTCCCCGAGGAATGGCAGAGCTCAGCACTTCTGCATGTCCTGACTCTCAGGCTCTATGCATCCCTGTGCAGGGTGGGGTTGGTGCCGTTTAAGGGTGGTGAATGAACCCTCTGGGGAACAACTTCTGTGTTTCGGGAGGAAGAGAGACTCTGTCTTCATTTTGAAAAGCTTTTTAGGGCTCCTTGCTGTTCTGTGATATTCTTCCCTGCCTGTAGGCACTGCCTCCTTGATCACCTGGGGAGAAGCAAGGCTGGTTTGCCCTGGGCCAGAAAACCTGCAGCAGGGTGGGGAGACGGATCTCCCTTGAGGAGCTTGGGTTGGGAAGGGCTGGAGTCAGCAGGGAAGCAGATAGTACTGCAAAGGTGGGACTGGTTGAAGCAAAAAAAGCCAAACCCAAACCTGCTGCACCCTCCAGAAAAGTTCTTGTGAGCTCTCCTTTTATGAGAGATTTCTTGCCTGTCTGTGGTGATAGAGAGTTGTAAGGGCTAAGCAGGACAGAAATAAAAGTGACATTAAACCAGGAAAAGAGGTCTTGAGTCAGTAGAATCCAGCCCTGGACAAAGATTAAGGACAAAGCGTCCTTAATCTCAGAACTCAGTCAGTTAACAGTAATCATTCCTTTTGATGTTTATTGATGCGTGGCTCCTCCTGGAGCTTCGTCCCTTGAGCAGGGGTTGTAGGAAAACTCTAATCCCTCTTCTTGACAAAAAGAATTAGCTGCCAGGAAAGGTCACAGAGGTGATATCTGCTGGGTGCTTCACACAGGCTAGATAAGGTGATGTGTCCAGGTGAGCGGTGTTCTCTCAACTGGGGTGGGGGGGTGGGTGTTGCTTTAGCTGCTGAGGCAATGGCATCTTCACCTCTGTATTTATAACTCCAGTAAGGTCTTTGTTTTTAGCACAGTCGTACAGAGCATCTTCATGGGGAGGTGAGACGATGGTGTGATCCCACCTGCTAGAGTCAAGGATTGAGCCCTCTTTCTTCTGTATGTGCATTAGATGTGGTCTGGGAGGTGGATGGCTCTGTGTGCTTTCTGTATGTAGTTACATTTTTAAATACTCTTGTGCTTTCCTCTAAACTCTAGGCCTGAATTTTTTTATTATAATTTTTAAATGAAAACAGAGTTTCTCTTGAAATCACATGACTCCAGAAGCTTGAGATTGATTTAAAAAAAACCCAACAAAACAACCCAAATCGCTATGGAAACTGGTGACATTGCAACACGTGATGCCTCCTTTTGGCCAGTCAGCACTTCCTGTGAGGTCTCTGTAGGTACATCAGGCTCACACAGCTCCCCCTGTACTGAAACAGGCAGTCAGCATCATGATGAGCCTTGACTGTGCAAGGTGCTTCTCTCCAAACCAGAGCGATTAAGGGTTCAACTAACGTTTTCTCTGGTACCTTTCCAGGCTCCTGGTCTGCAGCACCATGCAGGATCCCAAGCTTCACTCTGCAAGTCGGAGGTGAATCCAGGTGAAAGCCAGCTATCACAGTAGGTGTCAGGATGACCAAAGCACGACTCCTCCGTCTCTCTGTGGTGCTGGTCTCCATCTTCATGATCCTCCTGATCATTGTGTACTGGGACAACGTGGGAACAGCTCACTTCTACCTGCACACGTCGTTCTCCAGGCCTCACTCCCCGGGAGCCATCCCTGGTATCACGGCAGGTGAAGACTGGGAAGCCTTGCCAGATGTGGATGAATTTTTGGCAAAGCTTCTGACTTCAAGCCTGAAACAGAACAGCTCTATCTCCCGAAAGACAGAGCAGCTGCTTGTCCAGAGCTCCAGCAAGCCTGCGATGAGCAATTTGGAGGAGAACGTGCGGGGCTATGACTGGTCTACACACAATGCCAGAAACAGCTTGGACCAAGAGAAACTGCAGGTAGAGAGGCAGAGAAGGTTGCGGGAGTTTTGTGCCAATTCCAGCTTCACTTTCCCTACCAAGGAGCGCTCCTTTGATGACATACCAAACTATGAGCTCAACCACCTCATCGTGGATGACCGCCATGGCATTATCTACTGTTACGTCCCCAAGGTGGCCTGCACCAACTGGAAACGGGTGATGATTGTGCTGAGTGAGAGCCTGCTGGACCAGGGGGTCCCGTACCGGAACCCTCTGGATATCCCCCGGGAACACGTCCACAACACCAGCACCCACTTGACCTTCAATAAATTCTGGCGCCGGTACGGGAAGTTCTCCCGGCACCTGATGAAGATCAAGCTGAAGAAGTACACCAAGTTCCTCTTTGTGAGGGACCCTTTTGTCCGCCTCATCTCTGCTTTTCGCAGCAAATTCGAGCTGGAGAATGAGGAGTTCTACCGGCGTTTTGCCATCCCCATGCTCAAGCTGTACTCCAACCATACCAACATCCCCACCTCCGTTAGCGAGGCCTTCGGGGCAGGCCTCAAAGTCTCCTTTTCTGACTTCATCCAGTACTTACTGGATCCCAGGACAGAGAAGATGGCCCCTTTCAATGAGCACTGGAGGCAGATTTACCGGCTGTGCCACCCGTGCCAGATAGACTACGATTTCATTGGGAAGCTGGAGACTCTGGATGAGGATGCTGCTTATCTATTGCAGCTTCTCAAAGTGGACAGGCTGCTTCGCTTCCCCCCCAGCTACCGGAACAGGACTGCCAGCAGCTGGGAGGATGACTGGTTTGCCAAAATCCCACTGGCTTGGAGGCAGCAGCTCTACAAGCTTTATGAAGCAGATTTTGTACTTTTTGGTTACCCCAAGCCAGAAAACTTGCTTAAAGACTAAAAGTGGGTGGGTGGGTATGGGAGGGGACATCTGAAATACCAAAAAAGTTTAAAGCCTCCTCAGTTTTGCTCTTAACTCCCTTCCCCATACAGGTTGGTACAATGGAATATATTTTTTCTATAGCTTCCCCTTCCATTTTTGCAATAATTCCAGAGTCCAGGGTATTCCAGCCATCTGTGAGTATGCAAAAAATGCCAGGTTTTTTTTTAAAAATTGTTTTCTTGGTTTTAATGTTTTTTTAAAATGCCCCCATGTTTTGCAACAGTTTGTTGCCCTTGGTCACTCTGCCAGCTGTGTCCTTCGGTAGCTTTTTATTAATACTTTTTAAAAATTAATATATTTAAGATATTTAATACAAAGCGTGTGATGTGGCAAATGAAGGGAAGGAATTAAAAGAAAAAAAAAAGTAAAAGAAAAACCCAAGAAATGATGAACCTGCCTCTGTGTGTTGTCTCAGGGCTGCTGCTTCGGAGGTCTGAGGTTTGCAGAGCGCTCAGATCTCTTTGGGACTTGGGTTTGTTGGTGGTCCCCTCACCAGCCACGTCTGTGGCTCTGGACTGAAGGTTCTGAGGCTCTGGGCTGAAAGCGGATCGGAGGGGTTGGTGCTGGGCTCGACCCAGCAGCCCTGGAAGAACACCAGCGCTCCGGTGATGCACACCGCTCACAGCTGGTGAGCGTGACGTGAGGGTGACAGGAAGGAAGTGGTGGTTGGAAGCAGTGACGCCAAGCCCTGGGGCAGTGTTTCAGGACACACAGGTGGCCAACACAGTACCTCTGTGCTGCTTCACCTTTTGGCAGAGTGGTGGTGATTCTTTCCAAAAAGCTCCTCATCCCCTATGTACTTTCCTAGCAGGGAGTATGTCCCGTGACATGTCCCGTTCCAGGATGGTGCCTGAAGTTCTTGGGGGTGATGGCCAACCTGGATGAGCAGCACATGCTCCTGTGTGGTCGTGCTGTCCAGAAACCAGCATGCAGGCTTCCCACTGCAGTAGCTTAGGCAGAAATGCAGCAGGTTGGACAACGGGGAGGTGGTGTGCTGCTCTGTGGCCTGGTCACTGCTGCGTGCAGTGTGGGTCCTCAATGGAATGCATGCTTTAAGGGGACATGACAAGGATGCAGGTGCTTATCCCTGGAAGATGATGATCCAAAAGGTTTCTTTGAATAAGCAGGCATCAAGGTAAACTCAAAGTTATTTGTTCTCAGAGTGCCAGGTCCTGCTCATGACACTGCATCCTCATCCACTGCCCTTCTGTTTACACCAAACAGCAGATGCAGAGTTAATCATCTGCCTTCCTGGAACCTGCTGCAGGAGTGATGGTTGCCCACTGTGCCAGGAGTGTGTGGGCTGCTTCCCAGAGGAAATTAATGCTTTTAGAAAGACTTTCTGTGTCTCATCAGCTGAATCTGCTTCTCTTTTTCTCCCTGAATTGCTCTGCAAAAACTGTCTGCTTAGCAGATTGGGCAAGCAACTCTCTTAGAGCTGAAATGCTTAATTATTTCCCTGGGCTGTGGATGGTATCAGTGACGAACATCCAGGGTCAGGCTGTGGGGGGCAGCTTTGTGTTTTGGGTGGACTTCTTTATATTGGCCTTTCACTCAGATTCTTCCCAAGGCCATCGGCAAGCGTGGCTTTTCCCTTCTCCCCTTGCTTCCCCAGCCTCTGTACACAGTCATCTTGTCACTGCTTTTCCAAACAAATCTCCATATCAAGCTTTTTAACCTATAAATGAAAGGTAATTGCCAGTAGTTACACTCAAAGCTGAGGCCTTGCTTCTCACTGTATTCCTACCGCTCGCCTCTGATTTCTGCAGCCATACTTGCAGTTTAAAAGAGCCTGAAGCCATGATCAGGGTCTTGGTGCTTAACTCTTCACAGCTTGGGGAAAAAGGAAGTGCCTGTTTCTGAGTCATTATTTAAAACTAATAATAGAAGTGTTGGTCTATTCAATTTTTTTTTCCCCAGTTACCAGCTAATTGCTGCAAACCAGAAAGAAGTTGAGAACCTTGTCTCCTGTAATGAGTGCTCCCAGGAGTCCCTTGGTTCCTGCTACATTTACATTTCTTCAGGGTGGGTTCACCTCGCTCTTCAAAGATCCACCATGGATGTTTTCATCTCTTGCCTTTACAAAGTGTTTATTTTTTTTCCCCCCCCTCTCTTTTAATTTCAATTTAATTGATGGTTGGTGTGTGGAGACACGGGCGGCTGGGACCGTAGTGCAGATGCTGTGCAAACTTCCTCCCAGCTGCTTCCCCTGTGCCTCTTGATCTCGTCCTGTCTGTTCCTGTCCCTCTGACCAGCGCTTGGCCGATGTACTCCTGTGACAGCAGCTCGCCCTGCAAACCAGCTGCTGCCTCTGCCTGTGATTCATGGCTGTGGCTGGTCCCGGGCAAAAAGCATCTTCTCAAGGTCCCCAGCTGTCAGTCAGTCTTGCAGGGTGGAAGAGGAACTGCTTGCAGAAGGAGGTCCTGGTCCTGCAATTGGCAGAGAGGGTGCAAAATGAAGGTGAAACCTGCAGAGCAGCTGCTCCCTGGGATATGAGCATATTCCCTGGGATGGGTGTGTATTCTCTCCTTAGGGCTGACTGGAAGCTTGCCAGCAATACAAGAAAAAGACCTCCCTTCCCTTGGTGACTTTGGCTAGAGATGGGAGACTCTGAACGTGCTGATTTCTCTCTTCACTCCCCATACAAAGCTGGATAAAGGGCCCAAGTTCCAGCATTATGTGCTGGTAACAGCCCTGCGTGGGGCTGAGGTGCAGAACGCCCTGTGCCCTGCAGGGTTCAGGGAGCTGCCTGCACCCCGAATGCTTCACCTGCCTCCCTAAGAGCGGCGGCCAGGACAATGTGCGGGTGGTGCAAGGCCGCTGAGGGCTCCATCTTGCATGCTGTCCCTCTTTCACCCCACCAAGCCCAGCCTTTGTTGACATACAAGATGTTTTACTGTTTGTAGACCCCTACCCAGCTGGTGTGCTGGGAGCTGTTGGCGCTCTTCTCGTTTCCCATTGCCACGCTTCAAAGTGCTTGCTGGGATGAGCGGTACAGCTCAAATGGAGAAGGGTTCATGTTGCAGTGGGTGGCTTCTGGATTCAAAATAGCTTGTTCTTTCCTGCTCTTTTCTTTCGAAGCCCTCCTTCCCCACCCTCCCACCACTTTGAATGTATTGTTAAGAAGTCAAAGGGGATCCAGCCTGCGCTGAGCTTTGTGGTGAGACCACTGGGCTTCCAGAACTGGGACGTAGCCTCCAGCATTGGCAATGTGCATTTTTTTGTGGTTTTCTTGCTCTGTTCTGATGATGTAAAAATGTATGTAGGGGGGGAGAGAAGGACAAAGAGTTCAATCAGCCATGCTTCCTTCCTCCCTTGTTTCCTAAAGGAGCTGGAGTCTGGTATTTGACAAATAATGGCAGAATGATTGTTAAGGGCAGGCAGTATGACTTTGGGCCAGCACGGATGCAGAATTCTGAGGGCTAAAAATCCTGGAGCATGGATGGTTATGATGCTAGTACTGATTTTTACAAGGGGTGGAAAAATGCTTTGAAGCGGCCTATTTGTGTCTGAATAAACCCGGCTTTGTCATTTCATGCTCAGCCTGCAAAGTTAACGTCCTGTTCGCCTCCTGGCTTGCTTTTCCCTGGGGTTGACCACTTGGCCAAAGTCAGCACAGAGTCTCTAACCAGGCAGAACCAATGTGCAGATGCAAAAATAACCTAGGGCTTGACCAAGATGTTTCCAGCCGGGTGGAACTGAGACCAGCTTTAGAGCTCGCTGAGCATCAGAGCCAAAGTCTTTATGCAACCATTGAGCGGGTTTGGTCCCTTGTAGTTTGATGACGGATCCACTGCTATGGTGGGACATGTGTGACCTGGCTCTGCAGACCCTGTGGGGAAGAACCACTGGGAATCAAGGCTCTCTGCTTTTTTGAGCAGAGACATGGCTTTGCCAGGGTACAGTGTCCTTAACACATGAGTACCTCTGCCTCTCAGTAGTTTTTGCCTTAATCTTTTCATCCACTTGGGGTTTAGGGGGACAGAGCTGTAGGCCCAGTACCTTCAGACAACAAAAATCCGACCTGGGATAATGTGTGAGGGGAAGTGCTTTGGCTGTGTGTTTTGCATCCCTCAAGGTGGCACTGGGAGCTTGGAGGGCAGGGGATGAATGGCAGCATTGAAAGGGTGCTGAAGAAAAGGGAGATTGTTCCTTCTTATGTAAGCTGGACCTTCGCGGCAGCCCGCGGGGAAGGCCGGTGACTTGGCAGGGTGCTGCGGGGCTGTGGTGCAGGATGGTGCCAGGGAGGGTGCGGGGTGTGGTGGCTTAGAAGCAAGTCGTGTTGCTGAATTTAAGGGATTGCCTCTGTTGGTCTTGCTTCAGTCAAAGGCAGGAGGAGGATGGGGTGGAAAAAGCTGAATTTAATAAAGCTATCAATACCTGGATGTTTTGGGGCAGAGATGGGGAGGGTGGGTGGAGGTGTGATAACAGCTCTCCTGTTCTCTCCGTGATTAAATCAAATCAGGGACCCAGCATGGAATTGCTGGAGGTTGAGGTTTGTCTTTGCAGGGGTTGGGTAGCGTTTGGCCTGGGCGCTGTGGGCGAGTGCTGGGACAAGGCGGCAGTGATGTGGGAGAGCCCCGCGCTGGAAGCAATGCTCAGCAGGGCCGGCTGAGCCTCTCGCTGCAGTTGCTGTGCCTGTGTGAGGAGCCATGGGAGCCAGGGCTGTGCAGCTGCGCTGCAGTGGCCCATCTGAAACTCATTTTCTGTTCCTGGTGTCTGACAAGCGCCGCTCCAGCTCCCGGGCGGGCTGCCGCTGCCCCAGCCTGGTCCCATGGCCACAGGGATCCGTCTCGCTCCCGCTGTCAGCAGCAATTCCCAGCACGGGTGCCCTGTGAAACGACTGAACAAAGCACAACCAAAGCCTGCAGCTGGGCTGCACGCTCGGCAGGGGCATCGTTTGTGCAGCCTGTGGTGCAGGTAGTGCTCAGCCCCTGGATTGCAAAGGGCTGGAGTGCAGGAGGGTGTGTGTGAATTCACTTGAGGTGAGTGACTCCCCCTCTCCTGCCTTGCTGGCTCACTGCTGGAGCTGGGAATCAGGCCCTGATGCCTTTCCCCTGCCAACCATGAAGCCCCTTTCCCTCCGTCTCTTCTCAGAATGCTCCAATGTCTCACAACAGTGGTTGTGGCCTGATGTGCCATGTTGCCTTCCTTGGGGCTGGCTGCGGGGGCCTCATGTCCTCCCAGCCCCACAGCCCAGCTTTGGCTTCCCCTTTTTGTGGTTTTGCCTCATGCAGGGATGGCTTAAAATATTTAAAAAAAAAAAAAAAGAAAAAATGAAGTTGTAGCAGCTGGTTCCTGTCAGGAGGGAGGTGTGAGCTCAGCAGCCTGACCCTTGACAGGATGGAGAGGCTCTTCCCCACCAAAACTCTCTGGCTGTGGGTTTGGGCACGCTGAGCCAAACCTCTTTGACCTTGGGCCTTTCTTGCTCAGAAAAGCCAGTTGCCCCCACCCTGAAGATGGTGTTTCCTTGCCTGGGGGTGCTTCGGGTCGCAGCTTTGGCTCTTTGGTGCCTTGTTTCTGCTTGGGAGGCAGTGCCTGCCAGCAGCTGGGGGAGATGAGTCTGTTTGCCAGCAGCAGGGTGCAAGGGTTTGGGCTCTTACCATCAACGGGCCAGCAGAAACATGGTGAATTCGGGAGTGAAGCTGGCACTTGAGGGCCTGGAGGCCCCTTGAGGAAGCTGTCAAGGTAGTCAAGGGAAAGCATCACTTTTTCTACAGGCTTTTTGTTTCTCAGTGAGCCTGAGGCTGAAAAATTAATTCCTACTGTAGAATAACAGAGCCTTTGGAAGCCACGTGGAAGGAGGTGATTTACCAAAAATCATCTATAGGAGAATGGCAGAGCAATTTTAGCTGGCTGCCCCGGGGGGAGCAGGGCAGGTGAACAGGCTCTTGGGCAGCCTTTGCTCACCATGTGACTGTTGCTTTTTATTTCTTTGGCTTTCTGGGTGTTGGCATCACTGTGATCTGGAGCAGGAGGTCTGGAGTCTGCTGGTAGCATCCATTGTACTGTGAGAGAGTGACCTCCAGGCTGTGGTGCCTGGCGGGCAGGGACTGATGTGAATACAGATGTTACAAACCCAGGGATTTCTGTAGTGGGCCATATTCTTCTCCTCAAACTCCAAAGCAGAGCTGGTAACATCTTTTTAGTTAGCAGTGCTGCCATAGTATGCTCTAAGTCCTTTGGTGGGTTACCTAAGCCCTCTTCTGTTTGCCCTCTGCAAAGGGGACGAGTGAGAGACCTGTTTTCTGGAGGGCTCTTGGCTGTGAGCTGTGTCCCTGGGAGGTCTGGAGGTCTCCAGGAGAAGCAGTGCCTGGGGTGGGAGTGTTGGAAGAGAGGGCTGCAGCACTGAGCGCTGAAAGCCCTGCGAAACCGCTTCCACCCAGGCTTTTGTTGCTGCAGGGTGAGTCTGGAAGCTGTTGGCGTGAAACATGACTATTGATTCGAGAAGCAGCACTCGCCCTGTGGAGAGCTGAAGGGCTTGTACGGGTCCTTGGGCAAAACTCATCTGTGGAAGTGGCCACAGGTCACGCTCTGTCCCTGGCTGACTTCCAGCCAGCCCAGGATGCAGGGAAGGCACAGAGCATGCCATCCCTCAGGAACACGTCTGTCTGCATCTTGACAAACGCTGAGCATCCTTGAAGGGGGGTGCTCGACCAGCTAAGATGGAACTGAGCATAGCAGGGCTGTTGCTTTCCATCTAAGGAAGGGGTTTGTAGTCTGGTCTCCAGCTCTCGTGCTCAGAGTGCACCAGATCCTGGTGTCAGATGCTACCAGTATCAACATCCTGCCAGTCTTGCCCGAACCATGTGCTGAACAAGTGAGGGAGGCTTTTCCTGATCCACCACAGATCCCATGTTTTATCCCCCAGGCAGATGGATCACACACAGCTTTGGCAAAGCCACATTTTGTGGTGGAGAAGCTGCAGTTTCAGTGTTTATTTCTCCATCATTGCAGGAATTCAAAATGGATGGAAGAAAATGCCATCGGGATTGACTCTTGTTTTGTTTGGATCCTGGACAGGTCTCTGTGGAAAATATGGGAGGAGCACGGAGGGCAGAGAAGAGCCAAGAAGACATGCGTGTGTCAAAAAGACAGCAGTGGCCAAAAGAGTGGTCAGCAGGGAGTGGAGCAGGGTTGGGGATGTGATTCTGAAGGGTGAGAAGGGGTGGGGAGAGGGGAGGGAATCTGCAAACAAAGCAGGGATGTATGGAGGGAGATGAGCGAGTGGTGCAGCTGAGTAACCAAGTGCCATCTGCTGCTGCGTGGGGACCTGCCCTGTTTGCTTTTCCAGGGGTAGGAGCAGGGGTCCAAGCAGAAGAGAAAAGAAATAAGGATTACATGGTGGGAGCTTATCAGAATCCTGTGGGCAAAACCCGAGGGGTTCTGAAACATCTAGGGTCAGAACATCTGGAATAGATGTGGCTTCACAAGCTGGGGGGACACACACTTGCAGGCTTGGAGGGAACAGAAGGTCCTTCAGAGATGGACTCAAAGCAGCAGTGGGCTGAGGTGCCTCTTGCCTGTGCTGCGAGGGGAAGGCTTGCAGTGTCACCAGCTGCTGGGCTCTGCAAGCAGGTGACAGACATCCTTGGGAGAGGGGAGAGCAGGAGAGATGGTGCTGATGACCTTTCACACACTGTTGGGTGCCTCTATCTGTCTCCGGTTTTTCTCTCTCTCTCAACCTTTGCATGCCTTATTGATTTCAGACTCTGTATATTTTGGTTCTTGGGTAAATCAGAAGTATTTGTCACCTAGAATGATCATGCTGAGCGTATAAAGCTTTTTACAAAGCCTCCACTGACCTTTAGCTAATGGGAAATCAATGAACTGGGTGTACATCAGCATTTCCTGAGTGCTGGTAGTGCTGTGCACAGCGGGGACCCACCTTGGTGTAACACAGCTACCCCATGGTAGTCCAGGCACGCAGGTCTTCAGGATACAGGTTCTTGCATCAGGTCAGGAGGACCTAGAGTACTTATGCTTCTTGATTATCTTTACTTGCATCTTACATATTCTGAGTGTGAATGTATTTGTCCATAAAGTCAGGTGTCAGAATCAACCCACAGCCCTGGGAAGTGCTTGATCAAACACCTAAGTTTTTGATAGGGTGAAATACATGGAAGTTACAGTCTTCTGTTTTCTGTGATTGCAGTTAGCATGTTGCAACAGCATTTCTAGGCTGGTTGCTCCTCCCTGTTAACACAGTTTTTGTTCTTCACTTCTCCTAGGCAAGCCCCTGTTGTGTCCTGGGGACGCTTGTGCTGGCAGATGCAGGCATTGCATTGGGCATGGGACAGTCAGGCTCTATCAGTGGCTGTGGACATCCCTCTGGCTGGACATCCCTGAGCCTGCTCAGTTTGTACCTGTGCCAGCTCCCATTAGCAACCAACGCGTGATCCCAGCGCACGTGGACAGAGCTGCTGTGTGCACCATCCAGCTTCCTCTGCGTGGATCCAGGGATCACAGCAAGGCCTTGGTTAGTGGGGCTGGGAGCTAACACAAAGATGGCACTGGGCTCAGGTTGTTTTTAACTCTTCTGGTTTAGATGCCTCAGATCTGAGCTTTCTGGATTTCTTGGGCTCAAAAAACAGCATCGGGTTTCCTTGCAGGACCTGCCGGCTGCGGTGGGAGGAGGAGTACAGCCTGTGGTGGGGTGTAAATCTCACAGTGGTGTTCCAGAGGTGCCACTGAACCACGGCAGTGCTCAGAGTGATTTTGCATTGCACACACGGATTTTCCTGGGGAAAGTGAGGGTGCTGGGAGCCAGCCTGAAAACAAAATCCCTCTGTAAGACCAGGACAAACCGTGTTTCTGTTCCACCCCACAGCACCGGGCAAAAGCTGAGTAGGAAGATGAAGCTGCTGCATGGTGAGGTCCCCTCCACATCCCAAAACCAGGTCAGGCCAGGATCAGGTGCCCCAGCACAGCCACAGCTCCAGGCTCTGCACCCTGACTGCTGGGAGCAAATCTTTTAACAATGCAAAGCATCTTTCATCAGCAAGTGAGAATGCGAATTCAAGATGTTGGGGCAGGTTCCAGATGCTGTTGCACTTTGCATTTCTTACATTTTTTAGAGCTTAGCGAAAGGTCAGTGTGCTTGGATGCAGCTCCTGACTTGAAAAGCCTGCAGGTTTGGGAGTAATGCTTTCCAGTTTTGCAAGCTGCCTTTCGGGACTGAGATGCTGGCTGCAACGTAGCTCTGGAGTTTGTCTGTTCAGGCTAAAAAGACAAACAGGGACAAGGTTATTGTTTGTTTTGCTTTTCCTTTCTGTTGTGTTTGTTCCTCTGATATACAGGAAAAAGCTTTCAGTATAGATTAGCTTGCTCCTGTCAGTGTTACCTTTTGTTTTCTGGTCGTGCTGGTTGGAAGGAAATTTCCAATACAGTGTAGTTGCCAGAAACAGATTCTTCACTGGAACATTTTGGTTAAAGTATTCTCACTTCTCCTTGCAGTGATGCTATTTAGTGTGAGGACACATGACAATTGGCTGCTTTGTCCTTAACTCCAAGCTTGATGTTTTCTTTATTTTTTTAGGGGGGGAGGGTGGGGGGTGGATTTTTCTGCTTGTGATTTCCTTGGACAAGCCTGTCCAAAGGGCATGATCCCACTCAGATGTCCACAAGCAAAGCCTTTCTGTAAGATCCTTTCTATGAGATCCTTTCTTGGCCTTTCTATAGACCCGTTGTAGCCCTGGGAGTCGATAGCAATGGCAGGAGGAATCCCATCGGGATGGAGTTAATCTGCTAGTGAAGGACCAAGGCATTGGAGATGACCTGCCTTTTTCTCTCTCATCTTCTGATCATCTTCCTTCAGGGAACCAGACACCATGTATTTGCCTCTGGGGTCTCATTTGGTGCCTTCCCAATAAAAATGGGGAAGCCACACGTGTTTGGCTTGATCTGCCTGACCCTGGCAAGGCATTTCTGATGCTGTTACGCTACCGCAGCTGCAAGGCTTGACAGCGTGGGGCTGAGACATGGCTCTTCTCAGCCCTTTCCAGACAGCTACCCAAAGATAGCACAAGCTGGGCTTGCATTTGTTTGTCTTCTTTTCTTGTTTGGTCAAAAGCAACGGGGGATGTTCCCCCCCCCACCCCCCCCCACCCCATGACAGAACAGCAGTGTTTGGTTTAAGAAAGGATGAGGTCAGGAAAAGGCAGGAAAAGGCTGTCTTGTTGTGGGTTTTGGTTACATGATTGCTTTTTTGCACCTGCACCAGACTTCCACTGGTGAGAACTGGGGCTTTGCCGGGCTCCCAGCACAGCGCTGTTGGGGAGGAAATCTCTTCCCCTCCACGTCCTGTGTTTTCCTTCTTGCTCTGTCATCACTTCTCAGAGCAAAATCCTGTGCTCACATCAATCCCCCCAAGGTCTCCAGAGCAGCTCCAAGCAGGTGGCTGGGTCTGCAGAGCCGGCCGTCACACCGGGCAGGCACCAGCTGAAATTAGCTGCTCAGCAGGACGCTTCTGGCTCGGAGCTGTATCACAGCTATACCCTTTCCACATCTGCAGTTAGCCTGTGTCTCACGTGCTCTAAAACTGCTTTTATCATCAGGGCATCGATCTAAGCAGCTGGGGTTGGATTTACAGGAAGGCAAAGCCATGTCATCTCCAGCAAACACAACCACTGCCTGGCACGGAACTCCTGTGCCTCCACAAACACACCATGGTGTGGAAGGGGAAGAAAAAAACCCCAGGATTAGCTGCATCAACTCTTTGAGTGTCTTGATTTGTGTCAGCAAGACTTCACTCCCCGTGTCTGGGAGAATCCTAGGTTTTATCACAGAATCACAAGGTTGGAAAAGACCTTTAAGATCATCAAGTCCAACCATTCCTGTCCTGTGTTAAACCATATCCCTAAGTACCCTTTTTTTAAACATATCTAGAGATGGTTACTCAACCCCTCCCTGGGAAGCCTGTTCCAGGCCCTGACAACTATTTCAGTGAAAACTTTTTTCCTAACATCTGATCTGAACCTGAAATGCTTCTTGTTTCTTTACACGAGCTGACCAAAAGAACTGCTGGGGTGAGGGATGGAGAGAGGGTTTCCCTTCCACCCCTGCTAGGGATATGGAGGAGACAAAACGCATGTGCAGGGGCTCAGGGCAGGCTGCAGAGGAGATGGGCTCTGGGATGTGTGGTTTCCTTGCTGTGAAGCAAAGGCTTATCAGGAGTTTGGGCTGGAAGGTGACAAGGCTTTTATAGCTCTGACATTTACACAGCCATTGGCCCTTGTGTTCCAGGCTGTGTCAGGAGTAAACACTGGCAGCAAAGGGGTTAACAGGTAGGTGATTTTTAAGAGCTCCTTTCCTGGTAAGGACACCTCTTGTGTTTTCCTGCAGTGAAACTCCCTGAAAAAAAACAGAGACTTTGCAAAAGGAGAGGTTTAAGAATAAAAAAAAGGAATGAAGGAAGAATAAAAGAATTTTAAGAATAAAAAATTTAAGAAAACAGTAAAAAAATTAAGAATAAAAAAGTGAAAAGTAATATTTAGGTCATGTTTCTGGGATGTTTCCATAGCAGTTCAGCAGAAATAAACTCTGCATATGTAAATGTATTGGAGCTGCCTTTGTATTGCCTTTCCCAAGAGTGGAGAGCACTGGGAAAGCAGCTGTATCCAAGGGCCGGGATATATGATGAGGAGGTCGAGGCGAAGGGTTTTCCATTCTTAGTTCTGTGGCTGGGTCACCCTCTGATCTTCTGTGAGTCCCTTCTCTGCTTGATGCCCCCAGTTTTCCTGAGGTTTCAACTATGAACTTGTTCCTAACGACTCAGAAACCCTCTCGGGTCAGACAGCAGTAGAGAATTACAGCAAGAGTGCTTCAGGTTAATGGCTGCAACACCCAAATGGTTTCAGTTCTTTACTACCCAAGGCTGAGGTTACACAGCAAGTGAAGCAAACAATGGGTTCCTGCTGCAGCACCTACAGGGAGGTACCAACCCACTAAAAATCGTATTTTGCTGGACACCTTGCACAGAGGCTGTTGTTGGTGCTCATTATTCTCAATCTAAATCATGCTTGTGTGATGGTTTAGCATGCTGCAGCTGGATCCTCTCCTCTTGTGATTTTCAGGGGTGTGAGGTACGTGCCCTGTATTAGCTCCAGAGCACTGTGTGTGAGATTTTCTGCCTGCGATGGTCTCTGGATTTTAATAGCTTGCTGGGCAGGTCGATGGTAAATTGACATCTGTCTAGTCCTGTTTGCACCTCCTTGGTTTTATTTTGACTTAGGAAGCTGCAGTGTGAAGCAGGCTTTTTCCTTGCCAAATAACATTTTTCCTAAGGTGGTGCTTTTTTTGTGTGTGCTTTTTTTTTTTTTCCTATTCCTGTTTTAACTTTGCCTGCTCTGCCTGGTCTAAAGGATGAAGTAGGCTGATCCCTGTTCTCCTTCCCTGCTCCCATGCAGCCTGCACACGCCTCTGTGCAGCCTGAGTGTGAGATACGCTGGTCTCAACACCAGCTGTTAGCACGGTGTTTAGTCTAGCAGCATCAGAGATTATATTTGAGCTGGTGAAGCTGGAAAAGGACCTTAGAGACCCTGGAGAAGAAAAGTTATTCCAAGAAGCTGATATATTCTCCAGTGCCCCAGGGACAGCAAGAGAGAGAATAGAAATAGGTTATCTAAAGCCCAGGCAAATAAAATATTCTTATTATACTCCACAGGCACTGTGCCAGCTCTCTGTAAGCAATATTTCTCTTTGCATCTCTCTTTGCCAGTTAATTGGACATCTATTATTTCATGATTTCAGCAGGAAATGTAGGCTGAGTGATTACTTTGGTACCCAGCCCGCTGCTACTGTGCACTTTGAGCCCTGGATTGTGGAACTGCTTCCAGTCGATCCTTCTCCTTCTCCAGATGCATATGGGAGCTGTCAGTGCAGCTTGGTGACATTTTCTAGGAACACACTGCTCCAACAGACAGCTCCTTCCATGATGTTCAGAGCCCCACAACGATGGAGGGTAGGTGCAGGTCCTCCCGCTCCTCTCCCTGCCTGGGGATCTGTTTTGCTGCTCCCTTGGAGACACTAGAGCAGCTGGAGGACGGAGCTACACACTGCATGCAGGGATGTGGCAGCCCAGAGCTGGTCCCTCAAAGCCCAGAGCTCTCTGCCAGACCATTTCAGCCACAGTTACATCTAGAAGCATCAGTGGAAGTAGCTAATTTTAAGCTGGTGGCATTTCTTTAATATTTATTTTTTGTTTTCCAAGGTCCCGATCCTGTAACCAAGTTTGTTTACCCTTCCTGCCCAGCTCTGGAGTTATCTGCACACAGCCAGGGAAGGCAAACCAGAGTCTGAGCACTGTTAGAGCTGCCTGCCTGGATGCTCCTAATGAATTGTTTGCAGACGAGCTTCAGACCTGCAATTACTCACAGAAATTATTCAGCAAATAGTTTTGAATAATGAATCCCTTTGAGAAATTTGAGTTGTTTTGCAGGCAGATTCCAGACAGGAAGCATGCTCAGAAGTTGTAGCTTTTAATACATTTTCCCCTCTGTTTGCCAAGTTGTGGAGCTGGCATCACATCCCTTTCCAATACCTTCACGTAGGACT
Organism: Zapornia atra; assembly: GCA_013400835.1. Taxonomy (NCBI): domain Eukaryota; kingdom Metazoa; phylum Chordata; class Aves; order Gruiformes; family Rallidae; genus Zapornia; species Zapornia atra. The sequence continues at coordinate 119,243 of VZTU01006736.1, forward strand.
AAACCGCTCTGCCAGGCACGCGTGCGATGCAGGCTGAGAGCGCCCGCTCCAGAGGCTCTTCTAGAGCTACAGGCACTGTGTGTGTGCCCCCGTGTTCCACCCATCCCCTCCTTCAATGGGGGGTCTTGATGGCTGTTTTTCCAGTCCAGCTTTCCTGGAGTGAGGCAGTGGGAGCGTGTTCACCTGTAGATGCTACTGCCAGTGCAGAACATTGAGGGTTGGAGAGCAGGACCCTGCCTGATGTTACCCCTTTGGGCCAATGTCACCTCGACAAGGCCAGGTTGGATGGGGCCCTGGGCAACCTTGTGTAGATCCAGGCCTGGAGGTTGGTGGCCCTGCCTGTGGCAGGGGGGTTGGAGCTCTATGATCCTTGGGGTCCATTCCAACCCAGACCAGTCTGTGATTCTATGATTCTCTACAGTCTGCAGAACCCATGCCATAAATTGCTGCAGGACCCTTGAGCAGAGGGGCTGCGGAGGTGGGGAGAGGTCTGGGTATCTGACATCCTGCCAAAACACTCAGCTCTTTGCTTTGGAGCCGCTGACAGGAGAGGCCGGCAGCGCTGCCCGTGCACAGGGCTGGTGGACACCCACGGGCCACATGCCTGCTCATCCCGTGCCCGTCGCAAGGAGCCGGAATCTCTCTACAAACAGCCAGGCCCTGCTCGCCTCGGGCGCTGCTGTTTGCATACCTGCAGCACTATGGCCACAATCTGCCGGCGGGAGAGCAGCCGGGAAGGGAACGGCTTGACACGCTCCTCCGCAGAGACCTCAGCCCGAAGGTGGGATGGGAATACAGAGTGACCCCTGTCTCTGTTGGGCTCTACTCACCTAGATTTGCAAATCCCGCGGGTTTGGTTGCGTTTGAAAGACACCGCAAAGGTCCCACAGCCCCTTCCGAAGGGGCCGGGGTGGGAAATTCCCTTTCTCGGGATGTTTTGCCACCTAGTGCCCAGCTGGGAAATCACAGAATCCCAGAATCCCAGGGGTTGGAAGGGACCTCGAGAGATCATCGGGTCCAACCCCCCTGACAAAGCAGCTCCCTATCTCATATTACACAGATAGGCGTCCAGACGAGACTTGAATATCTCCAGAGAAGGAGACTCCACCACCCCCCTGGGCAGCCTATTCCACTGCTCTGTCACCCTCACTGGGAAAAAGTTCTTCTGCATGTTGGTGTGGAACTCCCTGTGCTCCAGTTTACAGCCATTGCCCCTTGTCCTGCCCCCACAGACACTGAAAAGGGGCTGGCCAATTCCCCCTGCATCCCATGTCTAAGATATTTATAAACCCTAATTAGGTCCCCCCTAAGTCTTCTTTTCTCGAGACTAAACAGCCCCAGCTCACTCAGCCTGTCCTCATACAGGAGATGTTCCAGGCCCCTAATCATCTTCGTAGCCCTCAGGCAGCAGCCTGTGGCGGGCAAAGCTGGGGCCTTGCACAGGCAAAAGCACCAGGGATGGCTTTTTTCTGGAGACCATAAATATTTTGGGAGAACAAGGTGATGTAGGAACCTAGATGCAGGGACTTGTGGGGGTGAGACTCGTTGGTAGCCAACAGCTCTTACTGGGGTTTTGTTTCTGATGATAGACCCCCAAGTGTTAAACTGTTCCCCTGCTGTCATTCCTGTTGCACCTCTGAAAAGGCAGCAGTGGAAAGAGTGAAGAAAGGAGAGAATAAAGACCTGCTGACCTGGGGAATGAGTATCCCAAAGGGTGGAGGATTTGGATGTGAAGAAAAGTGGCAGAAAGGACAGGGATGACCTGGGAGCACAATGAGCAAGAGAACAAGTTGCACCAGTCACTGGTCTGGTGTCTTGGTTCTCTCATCCTTCAGACAATACTTGCTCATGGTGTCCAAGTGTTCTGTAGATCTGGAGCTGATGGTGGGGCTGAAGCTCTGAAGAGGAAGCCCTCTGCTTTGTTTTCAGCTGGCCAAGGGCACGTCCTGTTGTTCCCCTGCTGCTCAGGAGGTGCTTGAAGAGATGCCTGGGATGGACAAGACCTGTCTGGGTGTAGTAAGCAGGAGGTTTGTCAGAGAGCAAGGGAGAATGACACTACCCTGACTCAGACCCGATACCAGAGCAAACTCCCTGTCTGCCTGGAAGGCAAATACCAGCTGGGAAGTCAGATGCACGATGGGGTGTGTGTGTCTCTCTCATTGCTATGACAGTTCCCTGATGATGGACAAATGTGTCTCCTCACAGCCAGGGCATGAGCAGCACATGGGGATTTGGCATCTCCCACCACCACCAAGTTTCACTGGGAAAGGGGGACTTGGAGAGACACTGTCAGAGGTGAATTCCTGCTCGTATAGGATGCAGCCTTAAAATGGCACTTGGAAACTGCAACTTGGAAACTTCTCAGTGCCTGGGCAATGGCTTGGTGCTTTTCCTAGCCAAGACCTGACTTAGGAGACAAAGTCCTGACCTAAAGAAGCTCCCCACAAGCATCTCACCTGCCTCTGGGGGATGCTCCTGGAGACACAGACATACAGGGTGGGTGCTTTGCCACCTTGGGGGAGACTAGTATTCCCCAGCTCTGGCATCACAACATCGAGTGCTGTGACTGGTTCAACAGCAAGGATGGGGAATGGCATGCATGTCCTCCTATCACTTTGTGCTGCCAAGTAATGGGGTGCTGTGTGCATCTGATACCACCAAACACTTTGTGCTCACAAGGACCAGATTTTGAAAGCCATTAGCATCCTAAATATGCCAATAGGTGACTAATGGCTTCTAAGTGGGCTATGCTCTAACAAGCCTGAGATGCACAAAGGGGCTGAGAAAAGACAGAAGAAGGCTTGGGGCTTCATGTCATGTTTTTTGAAAAGCTGCAACTCTCAAGTGTTTTGAAAGAATGTTTAATACTCATTTCTAATGAAAAGAAAAACCTGAAAGAAGCACCTAAGATACTTCAATTACTCTATTGATTGGTATTTTAGAGTATATATTACTAAACCGTGTTCTGTTGTGGTTCTGCAGCAGCTGATAAACAGCATCCTTGGCAAGTGTCTTCACAAGCCCCTTGTTTATATTCCTCTAGTTTGCAAAATGCAGGTCCATGGAGTTCAGCTTATCCTTGTCTACTTATCTTAAAAGCAAAGTACCAAAGTAGCAGATACATGAAATATCTCAAGTGGTATCCTTCTGTGATGGTCCTAAAAATGAGAATAAAAAATTGCAAAACATAGTTATCAGCAATGGCTGGGACAAAACCAGAACCATTGCTACTCATATTTTAGAATAATAATTACCATTATTATTAAACAATGATATTATTAAACAATAATTTGAATTATTGTTATTGATATTATTTAAAAGTCAGACAGAATCCAGTTTTGCAGTTTGTTTTAAAAGCTGAGAGGTCAGAGGAGCCTAGTTCAGAGCAGAGATAAAGCCTTTCTTCCCACAAATGAGAGCTGATAGAAGTAACAAAATCCATGTCTCTGACCTGGGAGGGACACCAGGCTGGTGCATGGGGAAGGAGTTACCATTCAAAATCACCATGAATTCATCAGAAAATCTTTTCCACATTGTTTTTATCTCCAGCTGGGAAACGTGGTGAAACCAGACTTTCCTCACACCTTGCAAAAAGTTGATGGTTGAAGTAGCTCATCTATAAATAACTTAAGTTCCACTTATATGGAATGAAGGCTCTGGAATCTTGTCAGGTCATTGTAAAGAAAATGACACCTTGTCTCCTGTTCCATCACAAATCCCCTGGAAATCTTGGGTTTTTCCCTTGAGATGTGGTGCCACAGTCTTGATGTGAGCAGGGGTGGGGTGCAGGGCAGTGATTCTGCTGAGGCATCAGCTAGATTTCAGAGCTGAATTCTAAAAGAAAAACCCCACCAAACCCCAACCAGACATCTCAATTTGTCTAGCTGATACATGTTACAGAAGCAAGGGAATGAAATTTAATAGCCTTTCTTTGCAGAGCCCTGAGACTCTAATTTAAATACTTGGGGGGTGGGTGGGGGGGGGGGGGGTCAACTCTG
>VZTU01006736.1:123553-134364 GCA_013400835.1 Zapornia atra
ACAAAGAGAGGCTGAGGGAGCTGGGCTGGGTCAGCCTGGAGAAGAGAAGACTGCGGGGGGACCTCATTGCAGCCTGCCAGTACCTGAAGGGAGCTTATCAGCAGGAGGGGATTCAACTTTTTAAAAGAGCAGATAATGGCAGGACAGGGGGAATGGACTAAAACTAAAGGAGGGAAGGGTTAGATTAGATATTGGGGGAAGTTTTTTACAGAGAGAGTGGTGAGGGGCTGGAACAGGCTGCCCAGAGAAGTAGTGGATGCCCCATCCCTGGAAGTGTTCAAGGCCAGGTTGGATGGGGCCCTGGGCAACCTTGTGTAGCTCCAGGCCTGGAGATTGGTGGCCCTGCCTGTGGCAGGGGGATTGGAGCTCTATGATCCTTGGGGTCCCTTCCAACCCAGACCATTCTGTGATTCTATGAACCACCATTTCAGATATCCCAGAATTCATTCTTGGGACATTGGAGTATCTCTAGGGCACCGTGACATGCCCAACTCTCATGGAGACCTGGGTCATAAAAATATTAATAGCTTCTCTGTAGGCTTAACAAGGTATGGCATTGCAGCAGCAGATCTAAAGAAACACATGGCTTCTTACTCATTTCATATCATCTTAAAGATCTGTGGACCAGCTACATCATGGAGAAGTTTATTCTTCAAGAGCCACAGAATCTGTGATGGTGGAGATTAAATCCAGGTTTCAGATGTTCCAGGCAGATACCTGAGAGCAGTCTTGTGAAAAACTTGGATTTCTGTCCAGCAGTTTAAGAGGACAATGCCAACTGGCCTCTTCTTGTTACAACTGCTTATAACTTTATCTTACCTGGTGACTAGCACAGCACGTAATTCAGTAGGAGCAAGGCACGAGTGTTTGGGAAATCTTTATGTAGTCTATGAAACCTGGAAGGAAAATGTTAAGGACATGCTTTCTTTTTAAGAATACTGTGAGCTCCACTCCTGTTGAAGGAAGCTGCCTTTGAAGAGAGCAGAGGTCCACGACCTGCAGAGCTGGAGGGTCTGGGAGATGAAGGCTCGGGAGGAGGACTTTTGTTGGAAATCCATGTTGACCTTGGGGATGTGGGGCAGCAAGGGAGTGGAAGGCCACCTCTGTGACATGGTGGAGGAGCTGGATGCTTTCATGCATGCCAAAGGTGAGGCCTGGAGCCACTGAAGAGCAGCAGGATTAGGCAGGTTGGAAGCCAAACACATCAACCGAGGGTGAGTTCAGCAGGGAGTCTTTTATAAAGGTGTGTGTGTTGTGTGCTTTAATTTAAACCCTTCTTCTGAATTGGGTCCGTGCCCTTTCTGCTGTGTGGACTGGAACAGAGCTGGTTCAAAAGCAGTTACTAAACAGTTCTGTTGGATGTTCTCTTAGATTTCTGTTTCTTGGGTGTAGGAGGAGGAATGTGCATGTAGTGTTTGCTAGCTAAAAGCTGGCATGTGGTGCATGTATTCTCACCAGGAAGGGAGCACACAGATCCTACTTCACACCAAAGTAGAGAAGACTGTGAGACAGAGTCTGTAGCTCTTCTGGATTTTGCAGATGCCCTTGTGCATCCTCCACATCAACAGTTTTGTGTTACAGCCCAACCCTGTTCTACGTTTCCCAAGACACCATTCACTTGTATCTGTCAGACACAGCAAATCACTCAGATTTCTCAGCTGTTTCTGGTGACACCCAGTAGATGGTGCCACCACGCAGTGCGTTTCTTTGAGTGGTTTCTTATCGGAGGCTTTCTATGTTTCCTTCAAGGACTGTCTTACTATCCAGCAGATGCTTCCCTTGAGCCTCTGCAGAGAGTTTTTTCTCCAGGTCTTGCATGTTACCCCAGTTATACCATCCAGGTTTTGGCTGGGTCAGAGCTAATTCTTCTCTGAGCAGCTGCACAGTGCTGTGCTTGGGATTTAGGATGACAATAATGTGGGGAACACACTAATGTTTTGGCTGTTGCCAAGCAGTCAAGGTCTTTCCAGGGTCTCATAGTGGCCAGCCAACAAGAAGGTGGTGGGCACCCAAGGAGCTGGGAGTGGGCATAGGGCAGATGACCCAAACTGGCCAAAGGGATATTCCATACCATATGACACCATGATCTATATATAATAGGGTGTTGGCTGGGAGACAGTGCAGCTTGGGAACCAGCTGAGTGTCAGTTCTGGGTGGTGAGAAGTTGTGCTGTGCATCACTTCTTTTGTATATCATCTTCCTTTCCTGTCCTGTTAAACTGTCTTTATCTCAACCCACAAGTTTTGCCTTTTTCCTCTCAATTTTCTCCCCAATCTTACTGAGGGGGAGTAAGTGAAAGGCTGTGGGGTTGGTTTAGCTGCTGGCTGGGTTAAACCATGACATACCTTTAATTTTTCCCTATTTTCCTCATGACACCTATTTAACATCGTTTTTACAGTCCCAGTATTTAGGGGGGAAAAGGCCAACTTGTGATCATTCCTGTTTGAATTTATGTAACTTCCCCAGCTTTTCCTGTTTACTGAGTAAAAGCCAGTGCTCAGATCTTCTATTGGGCCAGAATATAGTGTTAGAAAACCACTGGGAAGTGGCTCTGGAGATGAAATGTTGCAAGTGGCTTCTCAGCATCCTCCATCACATCTTGAGGAGGGTTTTCAGACTCCTTGGCAGCATGTTTGCAAGCACTGACATCCACCATTAGTTCTACCTCTGGCCAGATTGGAAGTCACAGTAACTAATTCCTCATAACCAAAGCTGACAGCAAAGAAACAAACAGTGACCTCTGTTTCTGGCTTAGATGTCTTCTGCTGCTGAATGAGAATGCCTTCTGTGTAGCACAAGTGCTTTGATAATTCAGGATGTCTTGTCTGCAAAAGGCAGATAAAAAGGTGAGAGAAGGCTCCCCTCTGGCCAGAATGCAATACTTCATTCCTGATCCTTTGTTTGCTTTTTTTGTTGGAAGTTTCACCTGTGGAGCATTTGGTTCTCTGGGTCTCAAAGCATGGCTTTCCTTTAGCAGGCTGTTTAAATATTTACCTTCTCTGCCCTTCTCCATCCCACCATACTTCAAATCAGAGAGGGGAACACCTCTCCATGTGCAGACTGGAAGGTGCTTTGTCTGAGGGAGTCACAAATATTTGCAGTTTAATGAAGATGGGAGCTTTCAGCCTTTGGGAACATGTATCTCTGCCTCATTTTGGAATAGGTGATGAGGTGATTACTAAACCCTGGTTGCCATGGGGAAGGGAGGAGGGTGATTGCTTTTTGATTGAAGAAGCTGAGAGATACCTACAGTAACTTATTACTAATACACACTCAAGGTGCTCTTGGCATCAATGCATCTTATGGGGAGCAGCAGTCAGTCTCGCTAACGTCTGAGGAGTCAGCTTTAGCAACATTAGTTATTGATGCTGAAGGTCAGCTTTTCATCACTGGCCATTCCTTGCAACATCCCTCAAATCTTGGGTGACTGTGGGAGTGATTCCCACAAGGGTGGCTGATTGAATTTGTGAGTGGCTTTGGGGGGTGTGTGCTCATAAATCAAGGAGGCAGCTGACCACCTACAAACTGGTGCTTCAGCAGCACAGGAATGGAAACTGGAGGTTGAGTGCTTCTTAACAAGCCAGATTATTGAGCTGGTGTGCTGGAGAGCAACTCCTGCCTTAGAACTCTAAAGTCTTGGAAGGAAAGCTGTACAGTGTTGGGGCTCTTCACAAGATTCTACAGATGCCCCAGCTGAGTGGTGTGCATCAGAGGGTTGGTGTCTCTGTTTTGGTGCTTAGAGCACAAGGAAAAGCTCTTCCTTGATCTCCTTGATGAGACAGACCAGGCCTGACCCTTCCTGCGCTGGGATAAAGCTGCAGCCATCCTTCCCCAGGAAAAACAGAACAGGCAGTATGAGAAGAGGCCCAGGCTTGTGTGTACCAGAGGTTGTTTTCCATCACTGGTGATTGCTTATAGGGGGACCCCATGGGCTCCACAGCTGCTGGAGGCTGTAAGATGGTCTGTGAACATCTCATAGCCTTCAGGGAGGCATCTGGACGCTGGCACCTTGCCAGGGCACAGCTTGATCTGTGAAAGTAGCACCAAACTGCCTGGGATGGGGCCGAGCATGTCTTCAGGAGCTCAGGAGTGACAGAGGGACTGGGGCAGGTGAGAGCTGCTCTGTCTGCTGGTGCTGAGAAGCACCGAGCACTTTTATCCTTTCCTACCCTTTCCCCAGAGAGCATGGCCAAGAGCTGCTCTTGGCATCTTGTTTTTATCGAGAAACAGGAAGTATTTTGGGTGTAACCATTGAAAGTACAGGATAACTCCTGCCCTCTTCGCTGCTGGGCTTCCTGGTTCTTCTGATGGGCCTCTGCTCTATGCACAGGTATCAAGCCAGCCTGTTTGCCCTGGGTTACTGGGTTTTCCACCTTGCTCCTCTTCTCTGCTTAGCACTTCTCATGTTGGAAATGGCCCCCAAGTAGCCAGAGTCTTTGGAATGCCACTTAATTCTCCTACAGTCACCCTTAATGATCAGACAGCGCTGGAGACGCGTCACCATAATTGTGTTTGTCTCCTTCTCTGGCTTTTCCTTGTAAATCTGTTCCTTGCCTTTGTTTTTGGATGGCAGATGTGTTAATGGATGGGTAGTTTCAACATGTTTATCTTTTGTGTGCTGTATATTTTGGAAATATAAGCAGTGAGAAGAGATAAGTGTGGAGAAACCACTTCTGCATTAATGCCAGTAATTCAGAGATTATAAATATATATGAGAGAGTTTCTGTGATTATGAGTGTATTTTAATGGTTTGTTTAATGCATGGACTCTCTGGGGATGAGACAAGAGAAAAACCTCATTTGTATAATTTAAATAGCTAGCAATAAAAATAGGAGCAAAGAAGGGACAAATTAAATAATCATGCTTTCAAATGTATGCAGATAGCATTTCCTTTGAGGACCCAGTCCCTGTGAGGAGGTCTGTATGGCTCCAGCCCATCCTTTCCTAGACCAAAACCTTGGGGCTATGGAGCCTTCAGAACCAGGACCCTGGCATCTCCTCGGGGATGGCAGGACAGAGGGAAGTCAGGTCCCAACTCGTCCAGTTGTACAGAAGAGGCATGGGGAGGGAGGCATGGCATTTCCCATTTGAAAAGGCTATGGAAAGGACAGTGGGGACTGCCCAAGCCAGTTGTCCTCCCCCTGACCATCATGTATTAAGGGGAGAGGCATGTGTGGTAAGACAGATTCATGCAGTCTGCATGTTGCCTGTCTGGTTCTGGATGCATCTCCTTCTAGCAGAGGAGGTACAGATGTGTGCTCACCTAAGGACACTATTCATGCTCTTTCTTGCTGCTTCACAATCTAAACTGTATTCAAGTCTATGTGTCCAGCTCTTTTTTGGGGTCACACTCCATCACCTCACCCCTTTCTTTGCAGATTCCTCTTACTCCAGCACAGCAAGCCAAGGAATTAAAAACAAAAAAAAAAGCTTAACTTTTCTCACAGTTGAGAAAAGCCTTGGGAACCCCTCCCAACAATAATCCATCAAAACATTTCCCATGGGCAAAGGCTGCCTGACCGAACACGCTCAGACTTATCAGCAAAAATGAAACACTGCTTTTCTCTTTCTCACTCTTCCTGAGCCCTTCTCACCAGCAGAACACATCTGTGCTCTCCCAGGGCAGGAGATGGACCTTCATCAGAAAGTGCCATGCCCTGAGGGTTTCCTCCAGTCACTTCCAATTGCCAAAATGAGAAGAGGTTATGGGTTATTGGCCATGCTTCTGTGCTACAAAAGCAGGCAGCAAAGAATGCCTCTGGTTGTCTGGGTTAGTGCTTTCTTCAACAGCTTCAAGTCTGCAGATAAGCTATCAAAGGTCTTGCTGTCTCTGGCAGCCAGCAGAGCCTGGAGCAAGGAGTGTTCCACTCATCCCAACACTGTCTCTCTTGCCTTCCCTTGTTGATGGGCATGGAGGAAGGGGACCTACTTCGTTATCACCACTCAAAGCTCTGCACCCATCCCCGCCCCCCATTTTCCCAGGTTTCTTTTGTTGCTTGATGGAGCAAAAGGGTCAGGAAAGAGTTGTTTGCTGTTGCTAGGAGTTCTGCCTTCCAGTCCTGGCATTGTGCCTCGCAGAAAACCTTTGCTGTTTCCATGACGATTTTGGCAGCTTCATGGCTTCTGGGCTGTCCTGCCTGGACTTTGGGAAGGGCATTAGGGAGATGAGATCAATAGGAGTATTTTGTTGTTTTACTTGAGAGCAGAGACTTTCCCACCCTACACAGTCTTCCCACACGCTTCTCGCAGATGCAGGCGTGTGGCTGCTGTGGATGTGTTTCTCTTCTGGGACGTGTGTCTGTGTAGATCTGTTTCAGTCTCCTGCAGCCAGTCCCGTGCATCATGATAGTGGTGAAGTGATGAACCTCCATTCACAGCTTGCAGACACTGATTTTTGAACAGACCAGGGTGTTTCAAGCTCAATGTGCCTACACCATTATGGGCAGTAGCTGTGAGCACATGTGCTCATGTGCAAGTATTCCTTATTTCTGAAGTATGCAAGAGAACCCCATGTAGGTGGAGATCTATTTGTTCTTTGTTATCTTAATTTTTGCTTCAACAGTTGGCATGTTATCAGGCTGCTGCCTTTTCCCTGGCAAACGGCAGTCTCAGGAAGGGCCTTAACACCCCAAATGGCTGGAGGATTCCCTGAAGGGTACAGTTGCCTATTTTGGCCCAAGAAGAAGCAGATGGCTGAAAAATATCCAACCTTGAGGTCTGAAGGTAACCTGAAAACATGAGTGAGAATTTCACCTTTCTGCAGGGAGAAAAGCGGCTACATTGCAGCTCAGACCTCATGGAAAGCTCTAATGCCACATTTATTTCAGATATAAATTTGACTATAGAAAAATGACACCTTTGTAGTCAGCACCTGGTGGCAGATCCACCTCTGACTTGTAAATTAGGAGTAGATCAATTAAGTCGATGGAATTACAGCAGCTGATGTGACAGCAGCCTCACCTTTGACAGTATTTCATTCACTGTGGCTTCACAAAACTCCTACTGGTGTAAAGCAGAAGAAACTCTGCTGAAATCAAGAGTGGTGTGGAGGGGATGGCAGGAGAGCAGGGTCTGTGTGTTTTCAGGCAGCGCATCGCCGGCACGCTCTGCTGCCACAGAGGAAGCAGCATCCCCTCTGCCTCTCTGGGCACTCAGGAACTGCGCTGGAATTGATGGGATCAAAAGTGCTTTTGCACCAACTCTTGATCATCCCTTGGTGTTGCCACACAGACACACCCCCTCCCCGAGGTGCCAGGGTCACTGTGTGGGCTGCTTGTCCCACCCGAGCCCGTTTCTCCTCCCGCTCGCAGAGGAGCAAACAGCCGCTCTGCTCCTGCCACGAGGATTTGGGAAGAGGGGGTTTGATATGTTTGCTCTTGCATATCCCTTCTGTGTTGCGTTCCTGCCAGAGGCCACATTGTGTTGTTGGCTTCTGAAGGAGAGCATCCCATCCTCTGTGAAGCCTTTGAGTCAGCCCACCCCGAATATTGATCTGCACTGCAAGGCTGTGCAGGGACTTCTTGGTTTCCCCTGCGCTACGCAGAAGAACAATCTGGAAAAGAGCTGGGTGAAGCCTCAGGAGATCTGGATCTGGTTCTCAGCTGAGGGTTACTGAGTCAGCTGGGGAGGTTGCTGGGTCTCAGCCCCTCGGCGATCATGCTGACATCTCAGGTGGGGGTGCTGCTTACCTGGCTGTGTGCATTCTTGCTGGAAGTGGCCTTCCTACAGGCACATGGCTCTGTGACAGCCTTGGGCTGCCTCTGGTGATGAATATTGCAGATTTAATAGCGTTATTAGTTTAGCCAGCCAGACCTTTATCAGAAGAGATTAGCAGGTGCGTAGAGAGCTTTAATATCCTTGGCAGCTCTATTTCTTCCCAGGTAATTGCCTTAAGATGGTTTTATTTCACTGTCTGGATTTTCTTTCATTCCCCTTTTTATTCTTCAGCTTGTTTCCTGAATGTTTTACCACATTTTCCTTCCTCACACTGAGAAGCTTATGACTTGTGAGCATCGGGTAATGGGATCCATCTGCCTAAAGACCCATTCATACAGCTCTCAAATTCAACAGCTCCATTCTCATGGTGAATGGCTGAGGAGAGGGAAGCAAGGATTGACTAGAAACACCTCAAGTGGAAAATGAAGACAGACAAAGACTGTGTTACACCTGGGATAGCAGAGCGCCCGTGTAGCTGCTGAGAGATGCTGGAGCATCGCTGGTCCATGGTCGGCAGGTCCTCGCAGCCCTCCACAAGCTCAGCCTTGCTGAGGTGATTAGAAACAAGAAGTCAAGCCCCTGCCCTGCAACGGCTTCCCTGGGCTGTAGCCAAGCCTGTTTCATGGAGCACAGGAGCTAGCCTGGGAACCTTCCCCAGCAACTCTGCTTGAGGACGTGGTCCTCGATTGGAGATGCAGAGCGGAGGGACACGGCTTGGCACCAGAACTCCATCCCTGGCAGGGAAGGCCAAGCTGACAGACAGAGGGGACAGCAAGAGCCTGGCTGCCAGCAGTGCTGACTGCTCACTCCTCTGCAGCTTGGACTGGAGGAGCTTGGCAGGGTGCTGTGCCTGGGAAATGCATGCCTGATTAAGGAATGATTAAAGTTTGGTGATGTTATCCTGTAATGCACAGAGCGCTTTGTGCTCTGCAGAATCTGTTGGTTATCATAAAAATGCACAGAGACAGGGGTGAGGCATTCAGGGACAAGCTTTTAATTCCTGGGTCTTTCAGGTGCAGGAATTATTTTGCAGGCATTTTTAAAAACAGTCCCCTTGGATAATTTCTTCCCCCCCCGTTTGGAACATGAACCAGGTGTCTTAGGGCACAAGGAGGTAAAAGGAAAAGGTTGGGCATAAAACCCATTTAAAATCAAAGGTCACATTGCAGCTCCATGAGACTTCCCCTTCCCCATGCAGGGAGGATAATCACAAGGTAATCAGTGTCCCTGCTCTGGCAGTCCTGAGCCAGCTCCCTACCAGTGTGCTCCAGCACTGATTTCTTCCAGGGGTTCCTTGCAATCAGCAAGAGACTCCAGTGTAGGTTCCTCACTTGAAAAAAATGTTTCGTGCAACTGCTGAATCCATCTTTATTGCTGAAATATTTCTAAATAATTATTAGAATAAAGTATTAATGAAATAATAAAATTATATGGCTGCCTCACAGCCTTTGGCGACTGTGTACCCTTGTAAGGTGGCAAGCAACACCCTTCCTCTTCCAGATTGGGCACTTGCCCTAGTGTGGATCCTCCTCTGCCCCAGGCCAGGTTTTCCCAATCGATTTAAAATAAGAATGAAAAGAAATCCCTGAATCAGGGCAGCCTGGAGTTGCATGGGACTGCACCGACCTTACAGCTACGTTGTGTCAGCTCCAAGTCCTGGGGCTTTACCTAAAGATGTTTAGCAAGCAGAAAAAGCAACCACTGCAATTCCTGTGCCCCTGGGGCTGCCCTAACCACCAGTCACTCATTCCCAGAACGTTTAGGGAAGCCTTGTACTGTCCCTGAATGTGCCAGGTGAGCAGTACTTTCCTGGAGGCTGACTCTTTCCCAGGGGGCTCTGGTGATCTCTCTGGCTGTACCTGCTCACAGCGGCTCCGCTGATTTATTTTCACGCTGAATATAATCACAAAGGTAAACTGAGCTGCACTGATTCTCTTCCTAGAAAACTCTCTGGTTCTTTACACCAAGAGCATCACAATGCCCTGGCAATGCAGGCACCTCCTGCACTCCCCCAATCTTTTAGATATTTCAAGTCAGGAGAGCTCAGGTGTTTGTGTATGGGGTGTGCTGTGGAGGTGGGGTGCAGGAGGAGACACGGGATCTGGGCTGCTGGTGTTGCAGATGGCTCGTTGGATGGCTTCCATCCTTGTTTGAATCCCAGCATCAAGAAGTCTAATATGTAGAATACCCCCAGACAGGACTTTCCCTTTGGAGCACGTTTCTGAGATGCTCGGGTTGTTGCAGTGAAGGTGCTGACGCACTGAGACAGCTGATGATTATCAGAAGGGGGATGGAGCTGTTATTTCTGTTGTGTGGCATCGGTGTGGGCACTGTGGACCATCCACTGGGACTGCTCAGCTCTCTCTGCAAATGACTGAGTGAGCATTCCTCAGCTTGCGCTGTGTCAGCACTGATGTGTCCTACCTCCAGATGACTGTGTCCTGCACAGTTTTACTGTTGGTTAAATTATGCCAGGTCTGAAATCACGCCCTGCTCTCCCCCCACTCTTTAAAACAGGACTGGGGTTCACATGGAGCAGTGTTTTTGTGTAGGGACATAAGAACAGGGGTACCAAATAGAAGGAAAGGAGCCATCCAGAGGGACCTTGACAGGCTGGAAAGATGGGCCCGGGGGAACCTAATGAAGTTCAACACTGCCAAGTGTCAGGGTTTGCACTTGGGTCGGAAGAATCCCAGCCATAGATACAGCCTGGGAGAAGAGCTTCTGGAGAGCAGCCCTGCTGAGAAGGACTTGGGGATTGTGGTGGATGAGAAACTTCACATGAGCCAGCAGTGGCTCTTGCAGCTCACAAGGCCAATGGGATCCTGGGCTCCATTAGAAGAGGGGTGGCAGCAGGGACAGGGAGGGGATTGTCCCTCTCTACTCTGCCCTCGGGAGGCCCCATCTGGAGTCCTGTGTCCAGAGCTGGGGCCCCAATACAAGAAAGATGTGGAACTGTTGGAGAGGGGTCAGAGGAGCCACAAGGATGCTCAGAGGGCTGGAGCACCTGCCCTACAAAGAGAGGCTGAGGGAGCTGGGCTGGTTCAGCCTGGAGAAGAGAAGGCTGTGGGGGGACCTCATTGCAGCCTGCCAGT
>VZTU01006736.1:140809-192474 GCA_013400835.1 Zapornia atra
CCCCCTCCTTGTCCTGCCCCGCAGAGAAGCCCCTCTCCGCCGGGAGCGCGGCTGGGACCTGCCCGGGCCAGGCCGTGCTAGGCTGAGCCGCGCCGAACCGAGCCTTTCCGAGCCGAGCCTTTCCGAGCCGAGCCTTTCCGAGCCTTTCCGAGCCGAGCCGAGCCGAGCCATGCCAAGCCAAGCCAAGCTGAGCCAAGCTGAGCCTTGCCGAGCCGAGCCAGCCGCCCCTCCCGCTGGGCTCCAAGTGCCCGGGCGCCCCGTGACCGTGGTGCTGAAGGGACAGCTCCGCCTGGGCCGGGCAGGCAGCGGGCAGGGCGCAGGCACGGCCGGGCAGGGCCGGGCGGGGAGCGGCTCTGTGCAGGGACCCGGCCGGGCAGGACCGGGCAGGGGCCGGGCGCCGACCGGACAGGCAGTGGTGTGCATGCGTTTCACCGGACTCTTTCTAGCGTTCCCCTCTCCTGCGGGTTCCCTGGGCTCAGCTCCAGCGAGGCCGGGAGGTACCCAGGCACTTCAGCGCTTTCTTCTGCTCTACCGACTAACCCACGCTCCCGCTGCGCCGACACACGGGCAGGAACCGGTACCTCAGCGATGGGAACCCACTGGAGAGGGGAGCACTCTGGAAAGGAATAGAGTTTGTTGTCTTTTCTCTTAAACTGAAGGAATGGGGAGAATGGGTCATGGAAAAAAAAGTCACTTGAAAAAGTTGCAGGGCTTGGTTTGAGACCAGGGTTGGGCTGTAGAGTGAAGCTTTGGACAGGAGGCACTCAGGTGGTATTAGTGAATCTCAGGGGGAAATACTTGGGGAGAGGAACTGATACCTCTGCCTGGGGTGTTTGTTTCTTATTTTCTTTGCCTTCTCTGAGAGTGAGCGAGGTGACATGCACAGCCCAGGTGGAGGCTTTTTGTCACCCAATAGTGAATGCCCTTGATTTCAGCAGGAAATGCTCCATCCATTCCAGTCTGTTTATGGGAAAGAAAAAAGTAAATATTTTTGGTCAGCCTTACGTGAAATGAAAGAAAGATCAGCAGTGGAACCACGTTTGGGGAAGGGGGGGATGTGATTGGGATATAAAGCTCTTCTGCATTAGAATGTGTTTGCTTTTAGCATGTGACTGCTTATTCCCTTATAGTTTTATGTATGTGTATTTATAGATCTTCAGAGACAAACAACTTCTACAAACTAATTATAGTGTGTTGCCCAGAGCACAAGGTACACATTATTCTATGCAGTGAAGTGCACGGATACTCTCATGGATACCTAAAATCTGCTGCAATTTCACAGCTGCTCCACAAGCAAATAGATCTCTCACAAACAGCCAACTACACAGGCCGGGGCGAAGCCAGCAATCGGAAATCTCCATGCACCCCAGCCCTTGCCAGCCACTGCCCAGCCTCCCTAAAGCAGACCTGTCATTAGACAAAGAAAACAACACAATGGAGGTGTTAAAGTCAACAGTTTTAGTAGGGTAGTAACAGAACATGGGAGAAGAAATGTGCCAGGGCTTTCAGAACCTACTTTGCCCAGGTAGTCACCTTCCAAATAGTCCAGCTAATAAATAGAGCTAACTTATTTTTTCTTTTTTAAATTTATTTTTTGGTTTTTTTACTTTCTTTTTTCTTTTCTTTTTTTCTTTCTTTATTTTTTTCCCCCTGGCATTTTATTTGTAACCTGCATGATTTACTGCTAAGGTACCTTTAGACCTTAAAATATTAGAGTAGACTACTAAGTTGACCAGTGGTGCAATATAATTAGGATGAATCTGCTTTTGCATCCCTTGACACAATTCACAAATGCCAAGTCATCTCTAACAACAGATGACCAATCTATGTGGTGTACAGCAGATAGAGAGGACAAGGACACTGATTATAATGAGTTCATCGATTGTAACAAGTTCAAAGTCACCAAATAACTCATGATGGGGAATCTCCAACAGAAATAAATACTGTACCCTTTTCACATTGGTTCCCCTCCTACAGAATGGCTTTGGAGTGGAAGCTAAATAAAGCCCACTGGAGACAGGAGCCATCCTTCACCAGCAAGGGTAATGGACTGGACTCTGCTCGTACATCAGAAATAACCCACTGGTCTCACCGGAGTTACAGCTGTGAAGAACTGACCTGAGAGGAGTGAGTCAGCCACTTTGGGCCTTTGCCAGAACCTCAGAAAAACTCACCACGGCTCCCAAGCTGGCCACGG
This sequence comes from Zapornia atra, assembly GCA_013400835.1. NCBI lineage: Eukaryota > Metazoa > Chordata > Aves > Gruiformes > Rallidae > Zapornia > Zapornia atra. The sequence continues at coordinate 143,007 of VZTU01006736.1, forward strand.
CCGCCCAAACCTGCTCTGCCCCCTTCACATCAGAGTCCCAGGGCGGGGTAAATTTAGCATAGCTGTCTCAGCACAACCTCCCTGCTCCCGCTGCAGCACGAGCTGGGAATCACACAACCGCAGTGATGCTCTGACTGTTCCAGTCCCAAGAACTGCTGTAAGTCCAGGAACTCTGAGGCTTTCCCAGTCCCCAAATAGACCAGCTCCTTGAGACTGCAAGGGTGGAGCAGTTCCTCCCGTTATGCATCTCCTTACAGCAGGGAGGGGTATTCCTGCCCACCAGTGCCTCCCCATGGGGAATTCGCACTCCCATGTGGTTCCATCAGAGCTGTGTCCTTTGCTCAGCAGATAAGTGGGATGGGCCTCCTCAGTTCACAGAGGTGGAACAATATTAGGGCCTGTTTTTATTCAGGCGGGGCCTAGATTGGTGCTACTGGGATGGACTGTCCAGGGGCTGCTTGTGTTTGGGAAGAGACAGAGAGCTGGGAGCACATCCCAGCTTGATGTGAGGGGATGAAGCGGGTGCTGCTGGTGTCCCACTGGTTTTTCAGGGAGGAACTGGTCAGACTGCCCTTGAAAAGCACTGGCTAAAACCCAATTCCTTTGCCACTCACCCCTTCTGACCCTCACCGTTTTGATTGATGGCATGGAGACGGGTGGACCTTGGGGTGTGAGAAGCTCCCCAAGCCCCTGTGCTGTGCACACTCCTTCCCCCTTCTGGGGACCTTGCTGCCCCTGCAGCCTTGGAGGGTCTGTGTGCACTTTCCTAGTGCTTCATACAAGCAGGAGTAATACCAAAACCTGTCTCTCTGCATCTCTTGTGCCAACAGAGAGAGTAGCAGCATCACTGTTTGCTGATATGTAGTGGACAAAAAAGTGTCTATCCCTCTCCGGGGCATTTTTTCACAAGTCTCTAACCCACCAATAGATCTCCCCAAATCCTCACTGCCATCAATCTGGGGGACCTCTGAGCTGGCTTTGCCATTCCTTCCACCGGTGGCTGCTCTATCCCCTTGCCATTGCTGCTCCAGCACCAAGGTTTCAGTGGGGACACGAGCTATTTCTGGTCCAGGTCCTCAGCATAGCTCCGGCATGACGTTCACCGATGCCAGCGCAGTGATGCGGCTGGGAATCCAGAATGGGATAAAAGGCCAACACCACGCACAGTCAAAGACAATACACAGAAGATGCCAAGTACAATTCAGATTCTTTGAAAATAAAATCACAAAACAAATAAAAACCATCTGGGAATTAGGGTTTGTTGTTTGTAATTACTTTTATGAGAGCGAAACCCTTTCTTCTCCGGCTATTCTTCCCTCTCAATCAAAACCCAAAACATTTAAACTATTTCAAGTGTCCTTTGGAGGATTTTAAATGGAGAATGTGTGCATTTTTATGCCTGAGAATATTCACTGATGTCTGTTTTCATAAACAGATATGTGCCAAATTCTTTATCTTCCATCCTTTTTATTGGAAGCCTCTTAGATTGAGTGGTCTGGAAACGTAGTGGCTGAAATAAAAAGATAATTTAGTTCAGAAGAATTTGTCTGATATGATGTTCGCTCACTCAAGAGCAATGAAACACCACTTTGGCATTAGTGTGATAGAAAAATCTGTCTTTCAGATATCTTTGCTTCTGGTTTGTGCAGAAGTGCAGGGAAGCAGCAGGCTGGGGAACACAGAGCTGAGTGTGCTCCTGCCGACCCCTTCCTGAAAGCCAGGGCCACACCAAGAGATCTTTGACCCTGTCTTATAAAAGGAGAGCCACTAAATGGAGATGTACTGCACCACAAAGTGGGTTTTTAAGGAGAAGGCAGTGCTGTGGATCCCTAATTTGTTGCATGAATTTATAGGTGAGGTTTTCAAGTGATGCTACTGCATCGGGCCTTTGAGAAGTTAAGAGAAGCCAGGACTTGGCTTGAATGGCAGCTGACAGGCAAAGCAACTGCCTAACACTGCCTGCACCCAGCCCTTCTCTACCCCAAGCTGGGATCCAGCATCGCCTGAAGCAACTGTGGGATTTCTTCGGTGTCCATGGTTTGTGTGGTGGTCTTGATCAACGCAGGTACCTGATCAACGCAGGTACCACCAGCCCCGGGGAGGTATAACTAGAACCAGGCTGAAAGCAAAGCCCAAATCAAGCAGGTTTAGTAGCTGAGGAAGCTTGGAGGTCTGAGCAGATTTGTGGGGCTTGGTTTCACGCTGTTGTTACCCCGGTGGTGTGAGTAGCTTGTCACTGACACTGCTGAGGAGGGAGGCAGATATAACAGCATCCCAAGCAGGGGCCATGGTGGCAGTCAGGCCTACCTGCCTGCTGCCAGATTTGCATAACAATATCGGTTCCTGTGCTCTATACCCAGGTGCAACAGGCTAATAAAGGGCTTTTTAGATGACTAAGCTTTCTCGGTTCCATCAGCTGATTGCCATCTGGGGGAAGTCTCTGACAAAGGCTTTAAATTTGCCTCTGTTTGCCTCTTCCCAGCTGCATGGGCTCGCAGAGGGGAAATGCGGGGAGGCAGGAAGGAAAGGCTCTGAGAAAAGCACTCTCAGGGCCCAGAGCCGCTGTCAGGGAGGAGATAAAGATTTTTGGAGAATACAATAGGAGGGGGGTTGTCTCTCTGAGGCAGGTGGTTTACTCTCAGCCTGGCTGGTGCTTTGTGAGTAGCTGTCACAGAGCAGATGCACCAGGGATCAGGTTGCAATAAGAATTAGGGGTTGAGTGTGTTTGCAGTGAGAGCTCAGTGATCAAGTGCTAGCTGTTTAAAAACAAGCTTTTGGGCATTTTGTACTTCTAATCAGGAAATCCTTGGGATTTCTGCTCTGGATTCAAGAGGGGATCAGCTGGGAGGCAGGGAGAGATGTGCTCCTGGCCTGCTCTAATGTTTTGACAAGATAAGAGAGACAGAAAAATCCACCACTGACAACGAACTGTGAGCTGTTATTTATTTTGGACAGCTTTTTAGAAGGCATCTCCAGAACTACTCATAGACAATCAGGCAGGTAGAGCCTTTGAGAGGTTGTTAAACTCTGTCAGGATCAGTTGCAAACTTTTTCTCTCTAGTGATAATACCTCACCTCTCCCTGAGCAGTGACTCATCTGGGAAGACTCAAGCAATTTACTGGAAGCACAATCACCCCTCTCATCACCACTGACCACCACGGCTGCCTTCCTGCTTCCAGGGTGTGTTCACAGCACTGAGAAACTTCAAGAAATGAAACCTGACAATAGCTGGAGTTTAGCACAAAGGTGGAGGTTAGGAGGTGAGATAGCTGTGTCTCGGTTTTACTCCCAGTTTTTGAAAGCAGCAAGCTTTTTGTGCAGTAAATTGCATGGCAATTGCTAAGCCTTTCTTTGGACAGGTGGTGAATCAAGGAAGGGGAAGAAAATTAAGGTATGTTGGTGGCTCTTTGGTCATTGTTTGGGCTGGAGCATGAAAGAAGCTAGAAAAAAAGGCAAAATCACCTGGCTTTCTCCCTCCTTCTGCTCCTTTCCTCCATGTGCTTTGGTTTCCTCACCTGCACAAGGGTGTTATGACACTTTATAGTCTTCTTTAAACTGAAGGGTGTAAAGTGCTTTATAAGACCCAGACACCCTTACAACAGCATGATGGTGCAGAGAAAACATTCTGGCCTCCAAAGGCTGCTGCCTTGGGCTGTGGTGAAGTCAGAGACTTGGTGGGCTATGTCCACGTTGTCTGAAGGAGTAACAGGACAGGTTGTATGCATCTTTGGCAAGAGGGTCCTGAAGAGACTGCAGAACTGGAGGACCAGCAAACTTGGGCATCAGGGTAATTTCTGTCACCCTTTCCTTAGACAGCAGTGATGTACAATAGCATGGCTGCCAAACAAATGGATAGCATCATCTTCCAATTCTTCAATGTCTAGAGCAGGGCCTTCTTTTCAGAAAATAATCCATCTTCAGCCTGCACTTAATGTCTGCAGCTGGTACCTGGCACCACGCATGCAAGATTAGGGCTGAGAGGTGTACTTTCCTGTCTGAATGGGCTCTGGATGGAGATGGCAAGAGTTAAAATGGCTTTATAAAGCTCTCTTTAAATGCAATAAATGAAACATCCCTCAGCTTTCCAGCTGCAATCTGGAGCTGCCTGCTGCCTCAGAACTGCTGCTTTCCAGCCAGAACTGAGAGTTACTCCTCCTTTCCTCTTGTTTTTCTCATACGTCTCAGAAGAAGGCTGAACATCTGCCCATGGTGTTCCTCAGTCCTGCCAGCAAACACCTGTGATTCCTGAGCAATTAAGGAGTTTGACAGCCCATATTGTTAAATAAGCAGCTTCTTATCTGAGGGCTCAAAGATGTAAGGAAGAAAGTAATTGCTGATAAGGTCTGCACTTCCTAGCAGCTATTTCTGTTTTCTGATGGGAAAACAGAGGCCTTGGGGGATGTGGGAAATCGGAGGTGTCATGGACGTGGAGCCAGGATCACTGAGCTGCACCACAACACAGTTGCTGAAGGTCAGTGGAGAGGTGAAGGCCTGTGCTGTGGTGCAGCTCTGCTGTCCATCACGAGATGCTCATAGGGCACTGAAGTGGGAGGAGGGAGGAAATTGTCAGTGAAACAGTGAACTGCCCTCATCCTGCCTTGTCACGACAGCTGGCCTCCAGCTAGGAGATAGCAGATAAACCTCCAGCATCAAAGGTGGGTTGGTTGGGTTTGGTTTGGTTTGGTGTGGGTTTTTGCTCAGTTGGTTTAGAGGGGTGGCCGTGGGGAAAAAAAAGTTGGCAAGGAGTCAGAAAGTGGGTAAGAGGCAGATGCAACCTACATGGCTTTCTCCTCCTTTTGTACTTTCCTAGAAATCCTTCCTGCTGCACTGGCAACAAGTCCTCACCCTTTTCTACACTGCCTTTCCTGTCTCATGGCAGGCCCTGGTGCCTGATATTCAAGTGTCCCCTGCGAAGGCTGGCAGAGACAGCCTCACTCTGTCCGTTCTCTCCAGGCTGCTGCTCTGCTGATGAGATGTGACTGTCGCTGACGTGGGAGCCGTTTGCTCGCCGGCCTGTGAGGAGATTGCCGGTGCTTGGCGCTGTGGTGCGCGATGATTGCCAGCGGTGTCAGCACCACCAAGGAGTGCTCGCCGATCATGCATCGGCAGATGCTCTGCGGGAGATCTGCAGCGTTATGACACTGCCAGAGGGGACCTTGGCCCTGGGAGTCCTGGCACAGCTCAGGCACAAAGGATTATGAGCCTGATTTTCCTCTCATTGATCTGGGGACAAGCCAGAGTGTTTCATTGCACTCTGCAGATCCAACCCAAATGAAGAGAATCGGTGGGAAAGAGAGAGCTTTCATGGGATGTCACCACCACTGCTGGCTCTGTCTCCTGAGGGACACATCTCTCAGGTGTTCCATCTCCAGGGCAGCAGCTGCTGCTTTTATTAGCAGATTCTGTTCAGAAGAGCCCCAGTCCCATCCAGCAGCAATTGCTCCCTCTGGAAGCACATCATCCTGGCTCCTGCACTGCACTCAGCTGCAGCACAAATATTGATCCTTGCCTTTAGATCAGGCAAGGAAATGCTGGTTCCTCCCAGTGCTGCACCCCAGCAGTCTCTGTTCCCCCTGCTATGACAAGCCTCCAGCTTTCCAAAATATACCCTGGCCAGGAGCTCCCCTGCACCAGTTCCCTCCCCAGTTTCAAACCCCAGCTCATGAATAGTAAAAACTGGTTTTGATTTGGGAGGACTGGTTTGTTCTCTTTGATCACTTCAATACCAGCACAAAATGCTTCTGAGCAAGCCTGATGTACCACCCCTACCCCTCCTGAGCTCCTCAGAGTTTAATTGACCAGCATAATTGTAGGGCTTTGTGTTTTCCTCCAGTTTCCCCTTAGGGGAAGATGAGGGTCACAGGCTTGGAGGGCACCTCTCGTTCCCCATAAAACTGCATGAGAGCTATAAACAGCCAGCCCTGGAGTTTTCCTTCCAGAAATGCTCCATAGCTCCCCAGACCTCTCTTGCTCTGAAGACCCCTTCACCCTTGGGACTGTTTTGGCTGGAGGAGGCAGCAGATAAAGTCCTGGAGCCAGCGGCAGTGCTGGGACGTGTCAGGAGAGATTGGGCTCCCTGTGTGCAGATGGTAATGGAGTGAGATCAGCCGCTGGCAGAAGCAGAGGAGAATGTGTTCAGGAGTCAGGGCATAATCTCTGCTGCTGCCTGATTTTTTGTGGCATCTCTTTATTTATTTGTTCTTGAATTATTTTTTGCCCTGCTTGTCTGTGCTTCTTTGTGCTTGCTTCTGGAGAACAATGAAATTGTGGTGCATTCCTGCAGCAGTGGCTATAGATGGGGTTTGCAGCCACGTGAGTACAAAGTGTTACCCTTATAAATCACTGCATCGCTTTTCCTCCATGAAAAATGATCTGTCATTATCAACGCCCAAAGAAGCACAAATAAAAAGAACAATCTCTTTCCAATCCAGCTCTGCATCACCAGCTGCCTGGCACAGGGGTCCCAGCAGGCCTGCTTTGATCTCTGTGTGTGCCTGTTTTACTCTAGGGATGGCCAGAAGAGGAAGGTTTGCTGAACCCCTGGCTGGTGACCGTCATGTCAGGACAACCAAAACCTGAGCCGACCCTCGTGTACTGGTGGTGATGGATTTATTCTGAGCCAGAAGAAGTCACACCAACTCCAACCTTCCTGTCTTGCAACCAAGACCCTGGCCACTTCCAGATGGTATTTTCTATTCTTTTTGGGGGAAAGAGGCACAGTTTGGAGATTGCTTGATGTTCCTGTTGCGTGCTCTCACCTGAAATGGATGGTTTCCAGTTAGTGCTCTGGAACTGTGTGTTATGGTCTGGAAAAACATTATAACCTTTCTAGCAGACTCATGTCAGCTTTGTGTCATCCTGTGTGGTGACTGGCTACACAGTCACCTCTTTCTCATGAATCCTTGAGACTATAAATTAAGGGAAGAGTGGGGAATGGCCAGTTTAAGCATTGAGAAAAGGTTGGAGCAAAGCTGAGACCTGCAGACATCCCATCTAGAGGCAAGGATGGGACAGGTTTGACTTCTTACTGGGTGATTTCTCCTTCATGGAAAGGACTGGCCAGGTGAGAGCATCTTTGCCTTTAGCATCTGGCCTGTCTTATGTCTGAGGAACAAAGAAGTGATTTGGGGGCAGCTGTAATTGCATTTTTGGAGTGAGTTCCTGTACAGATTTAACACCATGACATTATGTGTGTAATTAAAACAAAGTAAAAATAACATCTTATAGCCTGCTGTGGCCTGGTCAAGGAGTTGGAGGTATGTATGTTGTGCTCCAGGGAGGAGGGTGGAAAAGAGAAGAGGGTACAAGGGATAAGTGAACTGTTTTGAAAGACAACTGAAGAGGAGTATGAAGAAATACAAGAAGGGAGAGCAAAGAGGAAAGCCAGAGACTATCCATGGGAATAATGGCACTGATTCTGAACTTATCATAATTTCTAGACCCTGATTTCTTCCCATCCCTTTGTTTGGAGTCCAGCTGCATTCCTGATATATGATGAAGGGACCGTGTGCCTTTAAAGCTTTACCCTTTTCTGACCCACTACATCACTCTTGGGATCTGTCTAATGAGGGGTTGGCAGGACTCAGGCTGAGCAAACATCCCTGGATTGGTGAAAAAAACCTCTGGAAATATCTTACATGTTGAATTTTATCACCCTTATCTACCTACAAGGGACATCTCATGTTAGCCCTCAAAGCAAGAAGGCAGCATTTTCCTAGAGCAGAAACAAGCAACCTTCAGCCTGTGTCCTGCTGCCCAGTTGCCAGCCTTTCTCTGTACCTTGAGGTTTGCAGGGAATGAATAACTCAGTTGATCTTCCCAGTGAGGAACACTTCAGCAGGGATTTCCTTGTTTGACTTTATTGGCAAATATAGTTTTCAATGATCTGCACTACAGCTAGAGATGTGGCTGGGTGCTGTGGTATGTGATGGGAATGACCATCACTTCTGTTACGAGGGCACGCGTGTAGTTTGGCCAAGTGATGGCATGTCTTGGGGTGCTGAAGGGAAGGAGATGTTCTCCAGTTGGATCAGCAGATTAAGGGGGTATGGTCTACGAGACTGTCCCAACGCTGTTCTCTAGTAAAGGCCTCGTTTGGTGATTTCCACTGAGGAAATGGCAATGTCATCGAGAATCTGCAGCTTGGTGATGGCTGGAAGGTGCTTCTGCCGATGCTTGTACTGCAGGATTTTGTTTTCATTGATGAAAATGTGGAAGTAGTCTTGGTCAGAGTAGATTTCAACCTGAAAGAGATAGTGTGAGGTTCACCATGTGGCCACACATCCTTGCTGGACCTTGCTGCCATCATGTCAGCAAGTGCCTGGATCTGGGCACATGCCTCTACAACCTGCTTCAGATCCTGCCAGAGCTGACACTCATGCTGCTCACCCCCCCTTTGGGCAAAAGGAAGGAATAATTGTGTTCCTCACTTTGTGACAGCAGAAACTGGTGATAATGCAAAGCCTGATCTGAACACAGCTGCAGCACCCAGGGATTATTGCTGAGGCTCTGCATGTCTCTGCCCGAATGGGGTGTAAATGAACAGCAAAATCAGGGGACAACAGAAATATTTACAGGGAGCAAAGCCAGAGAGAAGATGTTACTGGGTATGGTCCTGGCAGGAAAGGCAGGCTAGACCCATAAGGAAGAGCCCAGTATTGGCTGGGTGACTCCTGTTCCACCTGAGGAGACCTAAGGGGTCACACAGGGTTACCTGGAATGGCTCCTTCGCTTCGAAGGGGAAGGTGTTGTTAACCTCTTCCTTCCCCCAGTGGTTGTTGAGGAAGGAGTTGCAGATGATTCTGGAGCAGGAGAAGCGTGGGTTAAAGTGGAGAGCGATTTGGTCTCCAGGCTCACAGAGCAAATTAATTTCAAACCTAAAACAGTGAGAGAAAGAAGTGATGGAGACCTGTGGAGTGCTGGCTGCCAGGAGACCTGTGAGCAGATCGTGTCCTTACATGCTGGTACTGGAGCTGGTCTCGCCCTTGACCACGATGCTCCAACCGGGACACATCCCCTCTGGGTGCAGGGCCTCGAACTGCCGTTGAGGAGGTGATGGTGAAGCAAGGCCAGGTAGGAGAGGTGCACAACCCCACTCATTCCTTACACTTCTCCATCCTTCTCACCCTCTCATTGCCTTCTCCTCTCTCCCCCATTTCCACACAGGCAGTCTCAGCCCCTGCCTTTTTATCACTCCTAAATAACCTCAGGGGCTCTAAATTGGTATGAAATTAAGTTGCTACAACATTCAATTGATGAGGTGGGATTTGCTGCCCCCAAGGTCTTTTGTAAAGAGCTGGGTGGGAGCAAAAATTAAAGAACCTGAATGCCTTCATTGTCAGCAGGGCAGAAGGATGCTCTACTCCCTCTCCCTGCCTGGGCAATGCAAAACCCAAAGCAGAAAACAGTGATGCTTTGAAGCAGGGTGTGAAAGGCAAAGGATGGGTGTGACATGGCATCCATCCCATCCTCATCCAGAGTTACATGGATGAGTCTTCCCATGAGTTGCTGCCTGATTCCCTGTTCCACCAGCCCCTCCCTCCATCTCCAAGGTTAAACTTGCATAAAATGAGCTGGAAAAGGTTCCTTTTTGAATAATTCATAGTTTTATTAAATAACTCATTTTAATAAGAAGTGCTTGCCATTTCACCCCACTTTTTTTAGCACTCTAATGATCTTGCATCTCTGAACATTCCCCTCTCCCAAACTTATTGCTTACACTGGGAAAATCTTCTCCAGCCTTGATATCTCCACTGCCAGCTGCATGCCTTGCTTTCCCTCCCCATGGCTCAGCTCTTTCACTGATTTTCTCTCTGCCATGATTTCCCATCTCCGTTGCATTTTTGGGACCTGCACATTTTCGGGGTAGGAGCTGAGACATGGCAATGGCCAATCTCATGACCTAGCTATGTTTGGAGGGCAGCTTTAGGAACCTGTGCATGGTCGTGCAAAGGCTCTGGCCACATGAGTGCTCAGCCCTGTGAAACACGGCGGGCTGATGGAGCCAATGATATGCTTTCACATCATCACTAGCTTGGAAAAGACCTTTAAGATCGAGTCCAACTGTTCCTGTCCTATGCTAAACCATATCCCTAAGTACCTCATCTACCCATCTTAAACAGATCCAGGGAAGGTGACTCAACCCCCTCCCTGGGCAGCCTGCTCCAGGTCCTGACAACTCTTTCAGTGAAGAACTTTTTCCTAACATCTGATCTCACCCTGCCCTGGCGCAGCTTAAACCTGCTCTGGCATCAGTGGTGATGGCAGCACCCAGGTTAGCTTGGCCTTAGCCTGTCATCATTGCAACGCTCCCAGGTTAGCTTGGCCTTAGCTTGTCATCATTGCAACACTCCCAGCAGAAGACACTCTGCACACAGGAAATAGCAGTTCCCTCTTTGTTGCCAGTGGAGATGGATGGCAAAGCATACCTCTCTGCTAGAGCACCAGTCCTATTTTGGTATCAGCTTAAGCCCTCCAAGCCAGAAGCTACCATCAGGGCAGCGTTACCCCAGACCAGCCTGGTATAACCGAGATAACAAATCTGCCCTTCTGCCCCTTATCAAAAGCCATGAAGCTCACATCTTTGTGATAGCCTGGGCCAGACTGAACAGAGGGAGCAGCACCACAAGTATCATCCCCATGTCCCATAGGATTTCTGCCTTTCTGGCAGTTATCTCTGCTGCTCTCCTTTATCTGCTGCCTGACCCCTCACCATCACCCCTCAGACAGACCAGGCTGTGCCGGCTTCAGTCCCCAGTGCTTACCCGCAGTGCCATCCTGCTTCCCTGTGCCGCAGACCCGTCCTGGGTGCACGGCCAAAGGGGTCTTTATAGGGGCTGCTGGTCTGGAGCCCACGTGCGTGGGGATTAGCAGCCACAGGGGACTGAGGGCTCCTTTTCAAAGCAGGCTGTCCAGCACGGCTGGGAGATGGGGAGCAGCAAATCCCACTGCCTGCCCGCCGGGCTCAGCCCGCTCATGCGTGCAGGGATAATCGCTGCCTGCACAAAGGTGGCGGTGGCCCCACAGCCCTGAGCTGTGATGTGATGGAGCTGGTGTGTGGCAGCAATGGGGCAGACGGGTGTTCAGGCTGTAGTCTGAGGGGGCAGATGTGTTTAACGCATGAGGGAAGGATGGGGACTTCCAAAGATGGGGGAAATACTGGGAGTCCCATCTGCTGCAAGGTCCAGAGAGAAGGGAGGTGGCAGAGGAGAAATGGTGTCTCCTACAGAGGTTCAACTTCACCTTGGCCTGCAGAGATTTCTTTTTCTGTCTGTTTTCCTTTCTGATCACTCTTTGTGGGTCAGAGCCCTGCCTGAATCAAGCTGATGCCAGCCCTGTCACAGCCGCTTTTCCACCTCACGGCACCCTGGGGCCAGGAGGGCTCAGGATGCTGCTGTGCTGAGCTCAGCACAACCCAGCTTTGCGCATCCCTTCCCCGCTGGGGGACAATGCAGGGATTTGGGAGCAGGATGAGGGAGCCTTTGTCTGGTATTTTCTGTCATGGAAGGGCACCAAGAAATAGGTAGTGATGAAATGAATCTCATACTGACAGTCAGCATGTGCTAATGTATGGCTGGGGGAAGCTGAGCTGGGGAAGGGGGGATGTGCAGCCATCCCTTCCTTATGGAGTAAATGCATTAAAACCAGATGCTGGGATGCTGGCCCCATCCCTGCGTGCACTGGAGGCTGTGATGCTCCCCGGCTGGTCCTACAGGAATCAGCGGCTTTTGTGGTTAAACCCTTCTCACTGTATGGGCTGCAGTGCTGATGTTATTGAAAGTGTTTATTTTATTTCCAACAGATAAGTAGAATGAGAGCTACTATCCCAGGCTCTGGTGCCCTTGGCAGACAATTAAAAATGCAATCCAGCAGACGTTGAAGCCAACGGCCTCTCTCGGGGATGAAAATCCAAGTCCCAGGCTGGGATTTGCCCATTTGGACTCGCACAAAACCAAACCATGTGAAGCTGAGCTCTGCTGTGGTCTCCTTGCTCAGCTCCCAGCTCTCCAGGCTCCGTGCTGGGAGCACCGGAGTGGAGCTCTGTGCTACAGATGGCAGCATCGGGACGTGCAAGGGAGCTGTGAGCCAGCTCAGAGGTACCAAGGTGCTGGTGGCAGGGCCAGGGGCATCCCACCCATCCCTCCTTGGGCTGTATTGGCCTCTCCACTCTGCCCTGTCTCCCCTATTTATGGCCTAAACCCAAATTTGTGTTTTCACCCCTCAAATCATCCCTCCCTGCTTGTTTCTCCTGCCAGGCAGTCAAAGGACTGTGGGGAGAGGGGGCTGCTTTTGAGATACCCACCATGGCAGTGGGCACAGCCAGGCAGCATGGCAGCTCTATGCACAGGAGGGAGTGATCTGTGAGCTAAATAATGGTGAATAGTTGTTTTTCATAATTTTGCTAATGAAATCTGTGGACTGAGGAAGGGTTGGGCAGTGGGATAAGCAGAGAACCTTGTGCAGCAAGGGGGAGAAATTTATCCAGCAAGCTGTGGTGGGACAAATACTAGCTCCTTTCTGTGCAACAGGCACTGGATGTTCTCCCCCGCTGGGAAAAGCGGCATCAAGCTGAGTGGCACTGGGAGCCACAGAGTTGCCCCGTGGGAGGGCAAGAAAAAGACAGTGAAGGCAGGTTTGGAGAGATGGAAAGGAATTGACATTGTTCCAAATTTGGGGACAGCCACTTGTGGTATGCTCAGTGCTTCCCAAAATTCAGTGCTTTGCTTCCTGTTGGCATTTCAGTGAGAGCAAGGAAGGTTTCTGGGGAAAGATGCAAACACCTGTGTTTCACCAGTAATACTGACTGGATTTATAGTGTGCTGTTGTTTGCCTTCTGCCTGTTGTGCCACTGCTCAGAGGCCATGGTAGCATCTGTTTAGCTAGGAAGAAGGGATCAGAAATATGTTTAATGTCTCAGATGCTGGAGGCAGCACTGGGTGGTTAGCTCTCAATGCTGTAATTTTCCCTCTCTTTGGTGATGGAAGGACAAAAACCCCCACAAACATCCTGATTGTGTGCCACTGGGATACAGGAGAGATAGATACAGTTTGAGGGAGTCCAGAGTAGGAAAGGAAACGGTAAATGGATGACTTGGTTAACTGCAGGGGATGCATTAGCAGACCTGCTTGTGCATTTGCCAGCCATTTGGTCATACACCCATGAGTTTGCACCTTTCCTTCAGCTGTTGTTATCTGTGTCCTGCTTTTGGTTGTTATTCCCAAAGTCTTTTTCCTGGTGCTCACATGGTGGCAGAAACACTCAGCGAGGAGCTTGGCACTGCTCTTCCCCCTGTGCTACAGTGGGTGCTTTTTGGGATGTGTGATTGTTCCTGTTCACCTCTAGAAGTCTCCAAACACACAGCCTGGATTTTCAGGACCTGAATGCAGTGCTCACCTCTGCACTTGCATCAACCTTCTCCTCGCAGCACTGCCTGGCTCTGCTGTTCACTCACCATGTGATGCTCCAGGTTCTGACACCTGCTCATGTTTTACTCTGAGTTCTTGCAGGAAAGAGGTGTCCATCCCATACTTAACTCAGTCAAACCCTGATGATGAACAGTGCCTTTGGATGTCACCCCAGGTGTATTCTCCATGCACGGGTACATGTAGTCCCATATCTACCTTGCCCTGCTAGCCAGAAACATCAGCATGAAGACCCATCTGCACCCATGTTACACTGCTACAGATGTCCCCACATGTTACTGCACAGCCCTGTCTCCTAATATTCACCCCTATTTGTACTCACACACACGTAGCATCCCCTGAGCCTCAGCAATGTATACCTTCTGGAGGTGTGCCATCACCACCCAGCCCACATTCCTTACACACATCGATGGGCACAGCCAGCCTGGTGCTCCTGTCCCACAGCCACATGTGGCAATGGACTCTATGTGCAAAGCTGCTTTGGTACTGAATGGCCCTGGCAGGGTGGCTGTGGCCACGGGGATGCAGCAGATGGGGTCCTCTTGGAATCACCCTTGGCTGACTCTCTTAGGACCAGCCCAGGGGCCTCCAGACCTGCAGCCTTAAGGAATCATTTAAGTTAAGATAAGAAATGATGTATTTTTGGTGGTAAGTTCTAACCAGCAGCCAGGCTGGGCACTGCAGGGAGGCTGCAAATGGTGCCATTGCAAAGCCCCCTGCTTTTTCTTCCTTTGAACATCCTCATCCAGCCACCAGCTATTACTCCTCTGGGAATAGGAGTAATAGCTTCATCCTTCAGACTCAGGGCTTTTCCTCCACCTCTGGAGCCAGAGTGACTCACTGGTTTCCCTATAACCCCATGCTCTTTGTTTGGGGACAATAGCTTTGCAGGAAAAATAGGGGTAAAAAAACATAGCATGAAACAATAGCCTGGGTGCAAGCAGAGCCGCCTGGGCAGGCACTGCCCACTGGCTGTGTGCTCCAGGCAGGCTCAGCTCCTTCTCAGAGGGTGAGTCTGGGTTACCCCAAATCCAGATGGGTCTCCTGGAGCCTTCCCCCCAGCAGACCTAATCAGGAGCTGTGATTTCCCCTGTGCACACCCCTGTGTGAGGCTTCTTCAGACTCGCTTATCTGCTGCTTGGCAGTCTTTATACCTTCTCTGCAGCCATTTTGGTTCCTTCTGGGAATTCCTAAAACACCCCAGTGCAATCAGGAGTCTGCCTTCTGCTCCAGCCATGCTGCCTGGGGAACACATTACCCCAGGGAGTGTTCTGGCACATCACTTTCCCATCTCACCCCGACTCCCTCTCCTGCAGCTCTGCGTTAACTCCCTGCTCCTGGTTGCTCTGCTTGGGATCTCTTTCCAACGCTGCTGTGTACAAGCAGCATCCAGAGCCCATCTGTCTCGGTGCCATGCCAGGGCTGGACGGTGTGAATGCTCCTCAGGGCTGGAGAGAAAAAACTCTCCCTATTTATGGCTACAACGCTTTTGAGTTAAACCTGGGTGCAGTAGGCTCTCTACTTCTGCCATCTCACCCTGCTGTGCTTCACGGGACCGGCCAGGAGAGGGCTGGAGACTCCAGGCAAATCCCTGAGACAAATGATAATCATAAGAAAAAATCACACGTGGGTCTAACTCTGGAGGAGCCTGATGCAACACTTGCCACTGCTCTGGGATGGGGCTCTTGTACCAGCTTTAAAGAGACTTTGGTCTCTCTCAACATGCATTGCAGAAGGAGCTCCTTGCATCTGCCTAGAGCAGCTCAACACAGAGCAAGGGAGGAAAACATCACACCCTGTAAGGTGGCAAAAGAAACAGGGAGAAGCTAACACACCCCCCTGACACACACTGCCTGGCTCTGGCCCTGTGTTGACCAAGCTTTGTGTGCCTCATTGGAGTGTCATCTCCACTAACAAGACCTCTGGGAACCGTGTCAGGACTGGCAGCTTCTGTGGCCATTGCATTTTCCATTCTTCATCTGCTCATTAGCATGTCCCATCACCCTCCCAGTCAGGCACTGGTGCTGGGGAAGCGTAGGGCACATCCTCTGGGCAGCTGCTGGGTACAAAAATCAGCTTTCACACTTGCTGACCAGTAACTGAGACAAGGAGCCTGTCTCAGTCCCGGGCAGCACTGTGAATGTGAACGATGGCAGGTGAAATTTCTGTGTCTCATTGACTCTTCCCCTGTGTGGACAAAAGGAGAAGGCCATCCCAACCCTGACAGTGCCGGGAACAGCCGTGAGTGCAACCGAGGCCAAGCCCAGTGATGCTGCTGTCCCCAGCACAGCTCCCACCCGCAGCACAGGCCCTCCCTTCCGCACGGCTTTGAGGAGCAGGGATGAAAGGGGAGGCAGTGGAAACACGAGGCACGCCTGGTTTATTTTATTTATGACTCGCCTCCACTTAAAAGGAAACAAGCATTATCAGCTCCAGCACCGCCGGGTCGGGTGAGTAAATGAAAGAGGAGGGGTTCGTTTGTGATCTGGAGCTCGAGTTTGCTCTTATATGGGCATCCTCACCAGGCCTCGCTTGCTGCCACCTTGCTGCTACTGGTGTCATGGGGGCAGCCAGGCTGCAGCCGGGACCAGCGCCAGGAGGTGAAAGGCAGGAGCAGAGAGCAGCTGAGCTCAGGTTGTACCTACCCTTGTTTCCATGGCTCAGGGCGGCCACACGTGCTGCAACACAAATATCTCTGGATGCAGCACATCCCAGCCGGTCGGTACTCATACCTGCTGCGTCATTATCCAGCCAGGCTTTGGGAACCATGACTTCATCGCTTCTTGCTCAGTTCTCCAGGGAGAAGGCAGTAAAAGCTACATCAAAGCAAGTCCTGTTGCCCTTGCCAGTGGCTCCAGCTGGAAAGGGATGCTGGGTTTGGGGCATGGCTGGTGCTGATCCTCGCCCACCATCCCTGCTCAGTGCTGCGAGGTGCAGGCAGAAGGTAAACACATGACCTCGCCCAGGCTGTTGTTTATTGCCTGGGGTTCCAGGAGCCAATATTTGATCATCCGTAAATAATTGCCCCGTTGTATATGCAGGGACCTGATTTATCCTGCTCTTTGGTGATACCTTCCAAACTCCCCAGGGAGACATCTGTCTCCCTTTCCCTGATGATTGATGGGGAAGGAGGAGAGCTGGCACTCGGCCTCGCTCTGCTCCTCAGAGTCAGCGTGTGGGTGTACTGCGTGTCCTCCCATGGTGGTCTCTGGCTCAGAGCTAAAGCAATGACAGATCCTCAGGAGGAGAAGGGGGGGAGATACATGTGAACTCTCCCTGCTCAGTTTTACATTGAATTCCTGGTTCCTTAGGGGATGGCGTCAGCATTGCTGAAGCCCCCTCCATCGCCTCATTGCTAACTCTTGCCAATTCAGAAGTGTTTCCCAGAAGCTTCCCAGGTGAGGTTAGTCTCCGAGGGCCAGGATTCCTCGTCCTGAGCAGCTCTGACTCCATGCCGACTGATTTACTGCCCCAAAAACACAAGGGGAGGAGGAGGAGAGGAGGTGCATCACTGGAGGGGCTGCAGCTTGGCGGCATGCTCTGCTCCTGCGCTTGGCTGTGCACGCAAGTAACAGCACGACCGCACCCTCTGCCCTGCGAGCTCCGTGCCAGCTCCTTGGCCAGAGAGACCGCGTGGCAACAGGCCTGAGCACGGCACAGGCGGGCCACGCTCCGCGTATCAAAGCCTGGATTCCTGCCCCGGGGCCCAGCGCGTGGGCTGGAGCCGCAGTCACGCGCCTGCAGGTGGGTTCGGAGAGGATGCGGAGGAGAGGGAAGCCTGGAGCTGGGGGAGAGGAGGAGGGAGACAACCTGTGAGGTTCTGGGGATGCTCTGGGGTTCAGGGTGCACTGGGGCCCTGACAGTTCTCAGCGGGTTTCACAAGGACGGTCAGGGTCTGGGGATGTCGGGATTTGTGTGGTTCTTCTTCTCCACCATCTTTTATTCAGGGTTATCAGCATAAGTCGTGGGCAGATGATCACATGAGGCTTCTCATGCCCACATCTGAAATCCACATAGACCCTGAAAATAGCTGTTCTCCAGGCTGAGTACTAGGAAAGGTCCAGGTTGGGGTCAAGTGGTACCTATCACCAAAGGAGGCAGAAAAAGCTCAAAAGAGGAGAAAATTATGAGATCATCAGCGTCACAAACCCAGTCTCTTCCAGCTGGCTGCTCAGCCCAGCCCTGGGTGACCTTTTTTAAGCACACAAAAAGCGCAAATAATATTTACCCAGGAGGAAGCTGCACCAAGCCCAGAGACAGCACGGCCCCTTCCCAACAGGCAGCCAGCCCAGGAAGCTCTGCCCAGAGAGCCACCATCCATCAGGGCTGGTGAGGTGTGCCAGAGATGGAGTTGCCTCTGACCAGGATGAGCAGTTTTGCCCCTGGGTGGATCGGTGGTAGGTAGTGCTGGGACACAGTAGGATGGGCATCATGCCTGGCTACCGGAGCTGCTGATAGAAGCATGAAGTCCACACCAGGGAGATCTCCAGGGAGCTTAGAGGGGTTTTAAAGGCATTCCTGAAGGAGGAAGTTGTGGTTTGGTCAAGGAAAAAGGTTTAGGAAGTGAGAGGCTTGTGGCTCTGGGGTCCAGAGCATGTCCTTCCACTGTCTTTGAGCATTTGACCTGCTTCTTGCAGCACCACTGGTTTCTTCTCTGGGTCCTGTTGCACTGAAGCCACACAGGATGGCATTTGCACCACTGATGATGGCATAAAGAGACCGTGAAGCTAGCATGAGGGGAGATAAGGTCCCTTATGGGAGAAGGGAAGACAACACATGGAAGGTGAGTGATGGGAAGGGTGTTTTCATCCCAGCAGGGCCTGGCATGCATCCAAAGGGGATCAGTACCAGCAAGACCCCAGTACATATCAGCCTTGGACCACCAAGTCAACAAAACCCTGAGCTTGGAGACTTCGCCCTATCCACGTGGGCTTTGACCTTTGCTATGCAGGGCTGGTGGCTGGGGAGAAGTGCTGGGTGTTGCAGCAGCCTGCAAGAAGCAGCTGAGGAGGAGGACGCAGCTCTCTGCTATTTCAGAGAGCAGGGAGGAAGAGCTGCTGACAAAGACCGAAAGTAGAAAAATGACGACAATGACAAAAAAACCTCCTCCCATTTAGGGAACCAAATGTGTTTGTTTCCTGATGTCACCAGGATAGCTCAAACCGAGAGACATGAGCTCAAGTTGCTAAACTGCAACTCCTTGAGCCCCTGGGCCCCTGGGAGGCCCTTTTTCGGTTGGAAAGGACCAAACACCCTGCCAGTCCCTGGCCTGCCCTGGGGCTGGGAGGTGCCTTGAGCCAAATGCCTATCTCTTCTCCCTGACCCCCTGTACTATGCTGTCGACAAGGAATAGCTGCCTGGGGATCGCACCTCAGAGCCTGGGACTGCAGTGGGGGAAGCCAAGGGGTTGGTAGCCAAAGGTATGATATTTTTGGGAGGTTTTGGGGCACACAGTGCTGAGGAATGACGAAGGGTTAAGTGTAGCTTTCCTTATAGCCATGTTTGTTGCTGACTGTCCTGCTGTCTGCCCCACCAGAGCTGGGGGAGCAAGGAGCCCAGCTCACCATCAAGAGCTCTGCTCCTTCCCACAACGAGACTCCCTGACCCCGCTCAGCTCCTCATTTGCAGACTGTAAAATTGTTCTTGAGACAAACAGAAAGACAGTCACTGCCCCAGGGAGCTTGTGGTCAAGGCGAGGAGATGCCACGTTAGTTGGTTTCTTCTTAATTTTCATTTTGGCTTCTAGAGTTGCAGATGGGCTCCAGCCACAAAGTCTGGAGTCAGGTCCAGCTTCCAGCACCTCCTGACTTGGGTGGAGGCTGAATGCAGGCTGCTGATTTGGTCACTCTCTATTTCTGGTGCTGGATTTATATATAACTTGATTCTATATACTTGTGGATAGAACTGAGCAGAGCGTGAGAATTTCAGCAGGGAGGTGGAGGGATGCTCTATAAATGAAGCATTTGTGTGTGTGAGATCTCAGCAAGAGGGAGGGACAGGAACTGTCAGCAGGAGCATGGTGTGGGCACATGCCATGTGCCCTGCAAAGAGTTTAATCCAGGAAAGGCTCAACCCAGATCCATCCACACCTTGACCACAATTTTCCTGCTTGTGGAGCTGCTCTGGGAAGCAGGGCTGAAGCCCCATCTGCATCCTAGGAGCAGCTCAGCAGAAGCCAACACACACTCAGACCTGAGGACAGATATGCAACTCCAGAATATTCTGTATCCCTCTTTTTCACTCCTACCATGGCTGATAGCAGGTTTCCAACTTCTCAGGACTGGGACAGAGATGCCCATCTGCTGCAGTCAGGGGCAAAGCTCCCGCAGATGGGAAGGTAGAGGGGCCACAGGGCTTTAGCCTCCAGCTCCAAAGAGTGATCTGGGGTAGCTCTGACCTGCCTCAGCACTTCATCATCCCTGTTTTGTACTTGATGTGGATCGTAGCCCAGGGAGAGGTTATCCAACCATGCCTCTGCTCCTCACATCCTCTGCTTCTCCTCCTACTCCGTTAGATCTGGCTGTTGGGAGAGATTATCTTTTTTTTTCTAGAGCTTTTACCAAGTTGCAAGGGGGTTTCCAAAACATCTGGAACTGCTCATGGAGCTGGAGTGGAGTGTAACGCTGAGGGTGGAAATAGGGTCATGGAAACGGAGGCACCCCGTTGGAATAATGCTCGAGAGCGGCACTTGGGAAGGGCTGAGTTCAAATCCTCATCACACTCACAAAGAAAAACAGTTGGAAAAATCCCAGTCCTTGGGATCTCCAGATGGTGTGAAGATCCTGTCCACATCATCACATTCCTCTGGGTCCTGATCCCAGGGACCATTCCTGGAGGAGATCGCACCAGCGCTCATCAATGCCCATCGCCTTCATGTGTAGATGTGGCACTGCTCTGTGAAGGTCTTCCAAACCCAAAACCTGCCCCTATGTCTCAGGCTGGGAGGAGGTCTAGAAAGCAGCCAGTATTTCAGAAAGGGCACTGAGGCTCCTTGGTTATTTGGAGGCTGCCAGCTTGACATCCATCACAGCTGAAATACTGAGATGGCTTTTATACAAAACAATGTGTAGTTAATTAAATGAGGGGTGTAACTGATGCCAATCCCAGAAAATGATGAAAATAGATGTCTGCTAACTCCTTCATTTCTACAGGGCTTGGATTTGGGCTGATAAAGATGATCTTGTCAATGCAGAAGCCTTGGTTATGTGGTTTGACTTGGCGTCCGGCCACAGTACAGATGGAGCTGAAATGGAGTCTGCTGCTCAGACAGATTGATAAACACTAATGATACAAACCCATCAGGGCTCACCTGAAGGGAGGGCAAGCAGGGAGGGCTATAAGATGCAGCTGCTCCAGGGAACTGTGGTCATGCAGCCACCTTTCCAGTAGGTTGTACAGAAATTGGTCCCTCGGCCTCTCCAGTTTTACCCGTTCGATGAGAAAAATAACCCCCTCCTATAACATTTGTACATTTGTTGCAGAATAAGCCAGATCACTCAGCCTGGTGCAAGCCAGAACCACCTCTTTTAGTACAACCATATAAAGAGTCTAGGAACAAAAAAAGAAGGTGTTATTTATAGGATGGGACAACCTTTCTGTCTTGGGAAGAAAAGCACGTGAAAGTCATGGCAGAACCATGGATTCTCACCTTATTTTAGTGGGACAACCTCTAAATGTTTCTATGGTCCTTCAGAGGTAATCCCAGCTCCCAGGGCGCTCTGATTTGTGGTTGCAAAGCACTGCAGTAGCTCCGTTCCTGGTGCAATGCAGCAGCCATGAGAGCAACCACTGTCCTGGCATGTGGTGGGGCAAGGGCAGAGGTTTTATTTGTTGTGGGAGTAGGATGAGAGCAAGGAGAGCACCGTTCCCAGCTCTGGCATCTCCCTGACAAGGAGAAAGGTGGCCTATTGGGATTGTCCAGGAAAAGAGCCCCAGAAGTGATTCAGGGACTGGAAGTGTTGCCTACTCAGACAAGGTGGGGAAGCTCAGTTTATTTCTCGAGCGTTACTTGTTTAGCATTATACATGGAAGAGTTTTGGCTGATTGATCATGGTATCCCTAGATGTCAGGGTCGAGATGAGAGAGGGTTGAAATGAGAGAGGGTTTCCCAGGCAAAAACAGGATTAGATCACATGGATGGATACCAAGAGGCACAACTTTGGGCTGGCATTGACCCTGAGCACATCTGAAATACTCAAATGGAGACTGGGAGACCCCAGCTCCCTGCACCGACTGCCATGAGACCCTTAACTTCTGCAGAGAGCAGCTGGGAGAGAGAAAAGGACTCTCACGCTGCAGTGGGTACATCCACCTGCCAGCCAGCAGCAGGCTGGTGGGATTGAAACCCTGCTGATGGCCTCAGGCTTTCCCAACCAGGCGAGAAAACAAGCTGTGAAAAAGTAAACATGTCACTGAAGTATTTTCCTTTCCGATGGGCTGATCTTTCCAGCTCAGAGAAAGGACACAAGGAAGCTGCTGTCAGACGTGAACACACCAGACCCGACTTCACAAATATTTTAATAACATTTACCAAGCTTCATGTGTTATTCCATAATAAATTTAAAAAAAGAAAAAGGGGAAAAGTAAAGTTTTTCCTGGACTCTGCCAGGCGTGGTTCCCTCAGGTAACCCTCCCTGCTTCGCCCAGCCCCATGCTCAGCAGATGCTGTCACCACCACCTGCACCCACCCCATTGTCCCCGGACTGAACCCTTCTGGGATTCTCACTCTCAGCACAGTGAGGGCTCCCAGCTGTGCCCCACTGGGCCACCCCGCTCATGGACACAGCAGTTTCCACCTTCTCCTGCCTCAGTTTCCTTCCTTGCCCTCACGCCACCATCACAGCTCGAGACACTTTCCTCCCATGTGGGCCAAGTTCTTCTCTTGGAGGCAGTTTACATGATTTTTTTCCCCCTCTTTCTTAGCATCAGTTTAAAAATAAATTAAAGTGGCCTGTAACGACTTTGCCAGGTGCTGACTCCCCCTGCACTTCAGCTCTGAGCATGCCTTTGTGTGCAAGTGTGTGTACAAGCGATGAACAATGATTAAAGAGGCTTTATTAGTCCCATGACTAAGCTATAGTAGGAAAAAGCTGTGTCCTTCCTTCCAGTGACCGTCACGAGTGGAACAGCTCAGTGCAAATGCTCTGCCCCAGCTCCCCACCTTAGCGCAGAGGAGAACACCATGCCCATGTTAGAGGGGCTTTGAATGTCATTTACACCAATAAATGACTGAGGAACACAGTGTTGGGTGTGAAGATTGTTGTATGTCATTTCTTCTTACGGTCCCACACGTTTACTGTCAGCAGAGGTGACTGCTCCCCAGGTGCTGCCACGGAGCTGGAGCCCTCACCATGCCGCTCCCTTCCATGAGCTGGTGACATACCCTGCCTCTGCTCAGGGAGGTGGTGATGTCCATCCGAAGACAGGGCAGGGCTGAGGCTGCAGTTCTTGGGAAAGGATTTCCCCACAGGGACTTGAACCGGTCCTCCCCTAAATCAGTAGTGCCACCTGAGCTGCAGAGGAACACTCCAAAAGTGTTGCCAGGGAGCCTGGTCTCCCCGATGTATCCAAGGCTCTAATACAAGGCATTACCTTTGCTCAGACTTCACCTTGCTCTTTCCCCACCAAAAGCACCAGACTTCGTGGGTGTCCCTTTCCAGGAAGACATCTTCTGTGATGGCAGGTAGCTAGGAGTTTTCCTGGCTGCTGTTGTGGGAGCCAGGAAGACAGGAGAAATGCTGTTGGGCACAGCTGACTCTGCTGTCAGCATCCCTGGCCCCAGGAGTGTGTGACTATCCAGGACCCAGCACTGTGGGAAGGAATTAGGAGCTTCTGTGATGTGCTGTTCAGCCTGCTCTACAGACACAGATTTATCAGGAGTCCCCAGTGATGGGTAAAGGGCCAATTTTTACAGTTTTGCTTGAGACCTCTTCCCAGCACATGGTTTTAAGCTGGTCACTCATCCCCACCACATCTCGACAGAGCGATGCTGTGTGCTTCTGCCGCTCTGCAGCTGGCCAGAGGATGGGGCAGAGAAAACTCAGGAAGCAGTAAGGAGAGAAAGTGGAGCAAGGTATTTCCTTTCTTCTCAGCACCTCCATGCCATGGGCAGCCCTTCAGCAGCTTCATTCCCATTGGAGGAGGCAGGATCTGAACTTTTGGGAGTGGGATGCCCTTTTCCATGGGTCTCCTGCCACTGAACCACACCAGGCTTACAAAGTCTTCTCCAAATGCCCCCCTGGGCCAGCAGGCACATCCCGCCTTCCTGCAGAAACCGGCATTGCCATCCCCCTCTCACATACAAAGGAGGTTGCATCATAACTGCTTTTTAAACTATGAGGCTTTTGAAGTCAAAGCCAAAGTTTGCTTTTACGCCTGCAGTGAGCCAAGTCCCTTGTTCTGGTGTTTACAAGACTCCCTTTGGTTAGCAGGAGCTCACCTCACCTTTTATAACGGCGGGGTTATCTCCATGATGTTTGTCCAGACTGGCAAGAATCTGGGCTCCTGAAAGGCTGAAAATCAACGTCATGAGATAAACCAAATGAGAGGTCTACTGGAAGAGTTCCAGCTCTCTCTTCAGCTGTGGCTGAGGTAATCAGGATTGTCTAGAGGGGAAGAGCCAGATTTTCTGAAGATGGACATCCTTTAGGGAAAGCCTCATAAACAGGGCCTCAAAGTCTGCAGAGTAGGGATGGAGTCAGCTGCCTTATCGTTCATCCTATATCTGCACTGCAAGAAGATGCTCCACACTAGGCTGGAGGGACCCCGGCATCCCCAGGGGCAGCAAGGAATTACTTTTTTGCCATTTATGGGCTCATTTTTGGGATTGCAGAGCCACCATGTGAACTCCATCCACGGCATTTTTCTCGCTGGCAGGAGCAGGCTGTTCCCAGGAGCCCAGCTCTGCCCAAGACAACTCATCACATGCTCTCTGATGACTATTTGGAGGGCAGCAGTTTCCAGACACTGCTCTGGCTGCTCACACCATCCCAGTCTTCCCAAAAACCAACTCGTCGGGCTGTCTGCTCGACATAAACACCCAGACGGAGGAGCCGGCCCTACAGCTGGCAGCAGCAGCAACCACCACCACCACTACCAACTGGAGAGCAGAGAATGGGGCCGAGCAACCCCAACCCAAATACCTCACCCCAGGCAGGGAGCAAAGAGGGCGTTCCAGGAAAATGTGGGCCGGCGGATGAAAGCCGGGCGGTTACTGGAGCTCATTCCCTGTGCTGGCTTTCCAGTCGCGGCTTGCACGGGTTTCCTTGCGGACATCTGGCAGATGGGCTGAGGGAGGAATGTAATGAGTTGTGCAGATGGGAGGTGCCGCGCTCAGGTTGCAGCCTGTGGGGCAGGGAGTCAGTGTTTTGTTTATAAACACAGGCGGGATGATTAAGATAAGAAGGGGATGGTAATTAAATTAAATTAAGGCTCTGGAAGTCGTTAGATGGGCCTGAAAGCATTGCCAGTCACTTTTAATTCCTTGCTCTGCAAAACAGGGGCTGGCTGTGATGGAGTATCTAATGGTGACGGTGGGGGACTGGGAGGCTTTTTCATCAGCTCAGTGGGGAAGAGGTGCACACAGTTATACCCAAACACGGTATATGGGAGGGAGTCAGGTAAAAGGAAAGCACCAGAGCATCAAGAAAGGGAGAAGGTGGCCTATAAATGTTGTCCCTGTGCCCCTGGGAACAGCAGTCCCATAGCACAAAGAGGGAACTGAGGCATGGTAGGATGAAGGGACAAGGTTCCCGCTGGGATTTCAGAGCTGATGCTGCAACAAGGAGCATAGCAATGTTTGCAGAAGTTGGTGAGGTTGTTAACTCACCCAGGACACCAAGGGATCTGGGTCCTCTTCTCAAGGCTGCTAGTCAGCCAGGAGATCCTGTGCCTGTTTATTTTTCTTTCCCGCTTGCAGTGGCCCTGATACACCTCCAAGCCTTAAATGCTTTTTCCTGCTGCACAGATGGGGTAAATTGGTCCTGGGAGGTTTCATACCTCTTTGGGAAGATGGAATGGGCTGAGAAGGTCCAGATGCTGCAGGACAGGTAGGGTGGGGGGCTGGAGCAGCTAACGCTTGGGTAAAGGATACTTCATTGACTGCCTGTGACCCAGAGACTTAGATCTGCTGTCCAAGCTTGGGAACCTGGCCCTGGGGTGCATGGTGTAGAAACATGTGCTTTTCAGCTTAGGAGGTCCTCAGCCCTGTCATCTGGTGCCAGGCCTTTGCAAAGGGCTATTGGGAAGCCTGGAGCAAATATCAACAACCTTTGTTGCAGTAATCATGGTCAGAATGGTGAATGCAAATGAAAGGCCCCTCGGCCAGACCCTTGGAGATGAGGAGAGCACCTTTCCCCACCAAGTGTTTGCAGGGTGGTGTTTGATTGTCCATCCCAGGGTTGGGCTGAGGGAAAGGTCTCTCTCCTACAGGTGTCAAATGGAGAGCAGGTAATTGGTGTTTGCATGTTTCTAATTAGGGGAGGAAGCAAGCCTGAAAGCCATCAGGCAGAGCACCCCGCTGAGGGTTCTCAAGCCAGGGCTGAGCATGCTCTCTAATCCCCACCCAAGACCCTGGGAAATCCCTGTCTCACACCTATTTAAGAGTCTACCCGGGCATTAGGGGAATGCAGGAAGGTCACAGCTTTGTGGGATGCTGATGGAGTAGGAGGGATTACACTGGTGAAAAGGTCAGCATGGTGAGAAGGATGCCTAACAGGTTTTTTTAAGGGATGGGGCACCCTTGTCAGGGTGGGTAGGTACATCCCATGCAGCAGCCAATGGGCTTCCAAAGCAGGTTTGTTGTGCCTATGAAACGTGTCAGTTGACTTGTTTGCACTGGCAAGTCCTCTTTTCTTTGCCCACTGGCCCCATGAAGCCTTTTTCCTTCCCCTGGGGCCATGGTGCCGGAGGGAGAGGGCTGGCAGCAGGGAGGGGACGGGAGCTGCTGGCCCTGCTGCGTGCCGGGCTCCGGGCCAGCATTCCTGCTGCCGCTCTGCAAACAGCCTGCGTTTGTTCAGGCTGCTCGCAGCGATGCGGCACAAGCGTGCCAGGGCTTAAGGCTGCACAGCCGAGCTCTGAATTTGGCTCCTGGCATGGGCTGGGTGTGCAGCAGGAGCTCAGCATCCCCTGAGGAGCAGGTGGCATAAATCAGCAGCTTTGGGTGTGCACCAAGCTACAACCCCTGGTCCCTGTCACCCTGTGCTGGCTGGTGGGACACCCCAAAGGAGGTCTTGCCCACTGGGCTGTGGCACAGGGGCAGGCTGAGCTCCCCATGCAGCTGCCCTGATGCAGTAGGGGACCCCAGGGGAGAAACAGATTCCCTGAGCACTGGCAGGGATTTTGAGGGGTGGGAGGGGTGTACGTGCCGGCTTTCCTCCTGATCTCCCCAATTAGTCTCCCATCTCCTTTTTCTCCTCTTCAAAGCACTAAGCATCATTAATCTGTTTGGGGTATTAATGCCAGGCTGAGCTGGGGGAGGATGGTGTCTCCCCCACCCTCTGCACACTAATAGCTTTTTGTTACATGGTCATGGCTGTTAGGGCTACAAAAGCCCTGAGTAATGTGATCTCCTGGGGCCCTTGTCCACTGAAGCCTGGGCACCCCAGGCCCTTTTCAAGGCAGGAATGTGGCTGAGCATGACCAGGTTTGTCCCAGTGAGGGCCCTGTGCTCTCCTTCAAACGTAAGGTGGAGGGGGAGTTAACAACGTGTGAAGAATCGGATCAGCCTGTGGAATAGCCAGCCAGCCCCCTGTGCCCTTCGTCCACCCTCCCAGCTCCTGCCACCACAGAGGGGATCAAGGTCAGGGATGGGTGGCCTGAGACCTGGGAAGGTGTGCTGGAAGCACTGGCGGGCACAAAAGGATTTAAGAACAGATTAGGGCAATAAGAGCAGCACAAGTGTAATTATTCCAGACCTTTGCCCACAACTGTTGACTTTCCAGGATCCTGGGTCTTCTCTGTGCACCTTAAGGAAGAAGAGTAACAGCCAGCAATGGTGCAGGAGGGTGCCAGTTGCTCTGGGGCTGTGGGAGCCCTGCTCCAGACGTGAATGCCCCTTTCCCTTGCCCCAGGGCCTCCAAGCCCACCCTTCCCCAAGGTCTGGGGTGCTGCTGTGTCCTTCGGGGAGGGAGCCCAGCTGTTGTTTTAAGCACTGCCTGCTGGAGACACTCCAGTCTAGATTTCAAAGCAGCCGCCGGCTCTTTCCTTGGATCCGAGGTGGCTCGGTGGGGTCGGAGCAGCTTTGTAATTTGAAACAGTGGGGTTAGCAGGGACGGTGCTGCCCCGGCCATACAAGGGAAGAGGATCCCACTGCATGCACAGCCTTGCATTCCCCACCCTCCTCCCACCCCAGCCTGGGACAAGCAGCCTCCAATACCCACTGGCACCCAGGGCTGATCCAAAGTACCAGGTGACACTGAGATGGGGACCGGGCACAGGCTGGGTCCTGTCCCTCCCTGTGCTGCCCCAGGTTGGGTTTGGGTTTCTTTCCTTGTTCTCTGCAACGGGTTGAAACTCTACGCCGGGGCCGGAGACGCTCGGGGGAATTTGTGACGGCAGATGGTGGGGAAAAGAGAAAAGGACGGAGCAGGCTGCCTGCAGGCACGGGAACACAACACCCCAGGAGGGAGCACAGAGTGATGAACAGTCAAAGGTGACCGGTCTGCAATGCTTTTAATGTCAAAAATGCATGGTGCTGCCCTGCTTTCCTTGCACACACACCTGCAGACAAAGAACAATCCTGGTCCGGATGCCTTTTCCCTCTCTTTCTTTCTCTTTTTCCCTCTTGCTCTATTCCCACTCTAAAACAAAGATGTTTCCCCAGATGCACTGGTCCCCATCCAACAGATCCCTTTGTCTTGTCCCTTTGAGTTATTTTCTCTTTGTACACATTGCCATCCTCCCAGGCTCAGCACTGGATGTCTCATTATAAGGGACATACCGGTCAGTGGTGCCAAAACTCCTTGCAATGCTGACGCAGAGGGATGCTTACCAGAGCAAAGATGCTAAAAGCTAAATCTCAGCCAAGGGAAGGCTGTAGCATGAAGTCAGCGAGGACATATGCCCAAAGAGGATTTGGAAAGTTTTGGGTGATATATAGGATTATAATGAGAAAAAGAGCTGAAGAGAAATGGTAGGAACTGCCTCAGAAGACTCCTCACCCCAAGCGCATCGTTCCTCATGCCAACTGTGGCCCCATTCCCCAGCTCTGCAGGGCCACATGGGCTTCTCATGGATGTTGTACCCTGGAGAGGACAGCAAGAGCTGCCCAGGCAGGGCCATGTGTGATGGCAGCTCTTGCATACTGTGCTCTAGGGCAGGGTCCCAAAATGAGCAACCCTGGTATGACATCCTGAGCTGCCTGTGTCTCCAGGCAAACAGGTCTGTGCAGTGACTGAGGACTGGCTCTGTACCAGACCATGACTGTCCTCCTGTCCCAATAGCACTGTTTGTATTTGAAAACTTGCTGTTGGCTTTGACCTATATCCAGCCATGCTCCTCCTGCCCTGTGCTGGTGGATGTTTGGGCTCCTGCTGTGTCCTGACCCTTTAGCCCAGACCTGAATGAGCACTTGGGTGCTCAAACCCAGACCAGTTTCTCCCCGCTGGCTTCAGCTGGTCTAGGAAAAGGAATGATCTCTCCCCACAGGCCTGCCCTCACTTAACTTTACAAGAGGAAATTTTCTCCCGAGCTCTAGGGACTGCAGGACATTTTTGATGTGAGGGAGATATGGAAAGCAAACCTGACCTTTTCAACCAGAGAATGGCGGTTTCCCCACAAGTCTGTGTCACAAAAATGTTGGATTTTATTTTCCTCCCAATGCAGCACTGAAAACAAACATCCAAACCTCAAACTTTTCTACAAAGCACAATTGTCTCTCCAGACCAGCTCTTAGGCATTTCTATCCGGTCCTGTGCTGTTCCCTGCCTCTCTGCAGGCACGGGGATTGTGGTGGGATCAGCCTGGGAAGTTATTTCGTTCCCACCATACACCTTGGCTAGCAGCAGAGTCCTTTTATTGCCGGGATGTCATTCACACTGTGCTTGTTTAACACACATACCAGCTGCCTCTTTTCATGCTACTGCTCTGAGAATGGAGATTCACAAGGACTGAGCTCATCCTAAGTTCACAGGAAGATGGGCTCAGATGGGGACGTGGGATGTAAATCCCCTTGAATGCTGCATATATTTGCATCTGCATCTGAATTTACATCCTCTCTCATGACAAGATTCCACTGCCCTGGCACACTGAGGGAATGCAATGCATCCCTTGCAGGTTGTGCTTGGGATTTTCCTTTTTTTAACTGCTGGTGACTAGTTTAGTTTGCATTGATCTTTCAGGTCATCCAATGACCAAGTGAGGACTTTCTTCCCATCGAACAAAGTGATTGCTGCTCAGTCACCACGAAGCTCCAAACCTGCAGTACCCACCTGGAGTGTCACCATCTCCTCGGGCAGCCATAACGTGGCACATGCATGGAGCAAGCTCTTCCCCGGTCCCTGTGACTGTTTTCCCACTTTAGGACATAACAGAAGGTCCTTTCAACAACATTTCCTTTGAAAAATAATCCATTTAACTCTGTTTTTGGAAAGTGCTCCATGCTCTGCACAGGAAGAAGTTAATTACTGTCCAGGGGGTGAGGGCGTGTGTTCTCAAATGTTTTAAATGTTTAATTTTCTTGAAAGAAAAACCATCTCTGATCTCTGTTGGATCCTCTCCCTGTTTATACAGAGGGTTTCTATTAGCAGGGCCAACAGTACATCCCTGACCGCCACGTCCGTGTCCTTTTCTTCTTCCCTCAAAACAGGAACCCCTCCCAAGGGGTGTGTGTCCCACCTCAGCATATGCCTCTCTCCAGGGAGCAGGGGTGGCTCAAGCCCTCCTTGGCAGATGGTGTCTGCCTCTGAGTCCTGCTCCATTCAGACCCCCAGCCAGGGCAAAACGCACCCTGCCTGCTGCAACTTATCCTTTTCTGTCTGTTTTCCAGGAAGATGAGGAAGAAGGGGGTGTTACCCCCTTTACAGCCCATTCCGGTGAGGGCCTTTGAGTAAGACGTCACCAAGACCTTTGCTGGTGAGTTTGAGCCAACTCCTGCTCACATCATCTGGAGATGGGCCAGGAAGCATGCACAGCTATTTCAGATGTGGTTTCCAGGCAGAGGGTGTTCCACAGGCATCCCTATCTCCTTGTCATAGACAAGAGTGCTGCCTGTAAAGACGTCGTTAGCTTCACTTAGTCCCAACATCCTCTAATGGACACTGAGGCCTTATCCCCATCCCATTTGCACCTTGCAAGGGGGCAGGCTCCCAGATCCACCCAGGGTGCCCTAGCTTCTGGCCCACAGCTTGTCGGGGTCCTTTAAGGGTGCTGAGCATCCCCGGTGTGGAGGTCGTGGAGAGATGGGCTCTTTGGTGGCACAGCCCTGAACACCTGCCTGTGTGTCGCCTGCCAGGACACCCCGAGCCCCATGGGATGCTGTGAAGGATTGATTTCCTTTTGTTACTGCTGTTTATCTTGGCCCTGCTGATGCCATTATCAGGGCATTGTCAGGGTTGCTAATTTGATGCTGATGAGAGGATAATGAGGACAGCTATCAGTGCCACAATACCCATTTGATTTTTAATTTATTATGGTAAGGAAGAGGTGACTAAGAGGAAGGGCTGGGGAGCAGCAGTCAGGGTGAGCTGAGTGTGCTGACTGTGTGATGTGGCATTTCCAGATTGTGCCAGAGACTGAGGTGGGCAAACCCTGCGGGGCCTCCTAGTTTCAGAGGTTGCTCCACAAAGAGCTCAGGGCTGGGCTTGACATCTTCCAGAGACCTTTGTACAACACCATTGCATCAGGGTGGGTGACAGGCTCCTGATCCCATGCGCTTCCAGGCCCTCAAAGACAGCATGAGATAGTGAGAAATCAGTGGGGTCCTACAGGAGAGCAGATGGACAGGGCCTGTGCTCCATCATGTGCATGGAGATGGAGGAGATTAGCTGTGGGGCTGCTGGTGGGGGGAGAGGGGCTTTGGTGCTTGATTGAGGGGCTGGAGCAGGGGAAGATTTGGAGATGCTGGGGTGACAAGGGGGACTTTGAAGGAGCTGCAGGCTGGGCCTTGTGGCCATAACTCCTATCACGTTCCTCCAGAGTCCTCTCACAGGACAACTGGTATCTCACTCTCATGGCCTGTGCCCTTGAAAAGTGTCCTCCTTCCCCTGATGACCAAAGCCCATGGACCCCATCCTCCAGCAGGTTAGGGGCACCGTGTAGTGCTGTGAGCTGAGGAGCAGGCTCAAAACTGGTCTCAGAGCTGCCTGCCTCCAGTGCCAGCCATGTTCTGGAAGCAAAATACCCATCCTGCACCTGGGATGAACCATGCTCAGTTTGTGCTCAGAGCACATCTGTGCCCCATCAAGCATGTGTGGACATACCCAGCAAGGAAGGCTGTGGTGCTGGGGGAGAAACGGAAGATAGAGAGGACAGGAGGGAGATGCAACAGGAAATGTAGGAACGCGGGGGGGGCTGTGGGTTTCTCCAGCCGAGCTCATGTGCTGCTCTTTGCACCAAAAACTGCTATGACTGGAGGAGGGGCTGCCTGGGGAGCACTCAAACCCGCCTCTGCCAGGTCAGGGCTCCTCACAGCTTTATTTTGGCCATGGGGGCAGCAGCAATGCTTTGCAGCAGGCTGTCGGGTGGCTGGCGGTGCTGGAGGAGCACCAGAATGACTTTACTTTGGAAATATGTCCCTGTGGAGCACTCAATGTCCCTTGGCCATCCTGGCCAGAGCCGGCTGAGCCTCTGGGACCTGCTCTGCTTGTGATTGTACTCGCCCTGTCTCTTATCGCTCTGCTGGGAAAAGAGCTGGCGAGGAAATGAGCCAAACCCATGCGCGCTGTCGCTCCCTTCAGCACGCTCGAGCCGAAGGCTGGTTTCTTTCTTCCTTTCTTTTTCCTTTCTTCCTTCTTTCTTTCTTTCCCAGGAACGTTTTTCAGGTCAATAGCATGATGGAGGGGTGATAACGTGGCCGGATTTTGGCCAGGAGTGGGAAGGGGGGGACAGCATCGTGGTGCTCGGTAGCATCGTCTCTACCGTCGGGCCAGCCGGGTGCCAGGCAGGAAAGGGCGTCCCCAGCCCCGCGTGGAGCGGGACAGGGAGGAAAGGAAAGGGATGGGGACAGGAAGGGCAGAGCGGCGCCCGGGGGGGGTCACGCCAGGCGGGGAGGGTGCCTGGCTCTCCCCGGGCAGGTTGTGCCCTTCATCCTCCCTGTGGGCAGAGGCTCAGGGTAGGGGGGGACACAACACAAAGCACTGTTGAATCTGGCCCAGAATAAACAGCCTTCTGCCGCTGGAGAAAACAGCCAGCCTGTTTTCCAGGCGGACGGGGAAATGGTGGAGCCTTTTTCCTCTGGAGCGGTTCCAGGGGGGAGGCGCAGCAGCGTTAACCCGCTCAGCCTGGGTGGGAGTGGAGAGCTTGTCCTGGGGCTGCTGCTGGCTCCCCTGGAGATGGACCTTCTCCCATTTGGCTTGTGCTTTGCGGAGCAGCAAGGTTTGGCATTGCCACTGGGTTTCCTGCTCTTATGGTGTTGAACATGGGTCTGCTTGGACACTGTGGATTAGGGACCTGCTGCCTGGAATCCTGCTGCTCTCCTGGTCATGGTGGTGGTGACCTGCTGGGAGGCCGGAAAGAGACAGAGCTAGGTCAGGCTGGATGTTCTCACACAGCTTCCTGCACACCGAGGATGAGGTGGTGTCACAAATCGTGGTGGGGGAAGAACAGCAAAGAGCAACCCATGCCTTCCAGAAGGACTTGGTGCTTCTTTGGGTGTCTTCCTTAATGATCAAGTCCACTACCAAATATTATTATTGCTGCCAAAACTAGAGCCTTCCCCTCCCTCCAGGACATGGCAGCCCTATGAAGTCCCCATAGGTTCACACTCTGGAGCAGAGCTGAGTTGAGCACAGGCACATGAGTGAGTTGGCCACAGACCCCCGGGAGCCTGCAATAGGATGTCTCCCCACGGGAGGAGCAGCTTAGCATAAATATTTAATAGCTCCAGTAAATATTTAACTTCTCCAACATGAGTGAGGATGGAAAAAATAGACCCTGGCGGGCAACCTTGCAAAGCCCCTGGGTGAGATGCTTCTGAGTGCTGTTCCCAACTCTCAGCCCATTTTATGGGCTTCCAGGCAAGACCTGGCTTTCATTAGATGTATATGCAGAGCCTAACATAAGGAGGCTGTGATCCGAAATCAGCTCATTATAAAAATAGCATGCCCTTTGCATGAGTCAAAAAAACACCCGCTCCTAATTAAACGGGAACATCATCCATCTGAAGTTTAGACCAGCACTTCAGCTGGCTCATGCTCAGCATTAAAATCATCTCCTTAGGCATTTCTAGCTTGAGAGAGTGCTCCTGGGAGGAGAAGTTTTTTAGAGGATGGGCACAAACTGTGCAGCGGAGGAAATTCTGCTTCTCTCTGCTGTTGAGGCTGCTTAATGCTGATGTTAACTTTACCAGAGTGGTTTCTGCCCTCCTCAGCTATGGATAGCACCAGGAGTATTGCGGTGAATGCAAAGCACCTCATCTCTGCTGAGGGATCAGGCACACCCACAGCAAGGGTGAATGCTGTGAATGCATGCAATCCACCCCTCGTCTGACACGCTGAACCTCAACATTTGATTGTCAGCGTAATTTCCTCTCTTTTCAGATGCAACACTGCTTGCTGAGGGGATATCCCACATAAGCAAGATGCTAGAAAAACCCTTGTCCCATGTGTCCTGCTGCCTTGGCACAGCAGCCTGGGATCTCAGGGAGCAGCAGGCAATCCCAGAGCTCCGTCCCAGCCTGTTTTATTCTGAAGAGCCAGTTTTTGCACAGCCCATTTCTAGAGACCTAGAAATGTTGCCATCTGGTTGGATGTTCCTGCTCTAATAATAGTGTAGCTAAATATTTGCATGTGGGCCTCTTTTAGCGCTGGGGATCCCAGAGGAATATTGGGCCACATCTCTGGGGTTTTTAATAGAAAGCAAGCAAGGCCATGAAGCCAGAGGAAGAAAAGGTGTCAGAAAACACCGGGTCAATGGGACAGGGCAATGGGGGCAACTCCAGCTTGAAGAAGAGTTTTAGAAAGGCTCCAAGAGATGGTGTGGGACTGGTGTAGTGCTGCTTGGGTCTGGGCTGGGGTGAAGCTCTGCCTCGTGCGAGGGAGGAAGCCTGGCAGGTCAGCAAGCTAAAACCACTCAGACTCATCCTTCCCGAGACACATCGCCCGATACTGGTTCTCTGAACTGTGGTTTCCTGATGCAGCTGTTTGATAAATATTTATCTCTGCTCTATTGCAGAGCAATTAGGACAGCCTCAGAAGTGGGTTTACTCAAGAGGCACCACAAAAATAAGACACTCTGGGGAGTGGATGTATCTATTTTCCACTCTCAAAAGCTCTCCTGGAAGCTCCTGTGGAAGCAGACGTTTCCCAAAGCTTCCTGTGAGCGTCTGGTACTGCACAAAGGTTAAAGCACACAGCTCTCTTCTGGCTCACCTCATACTGGTTTTGCCCCAGCGTCCACCCACTGAAGCTGCCAGTTGCACCAGTATAAGGGAGAGATGGACAGACTTTAATCAGGCCATTGGCTGCTGTTTGGGACGCTTATCCTTTAGTGCCCACACATGTTCCCATCTTCATCCTGAGAAGGGAAGACCTTTTCCCGTGCAGGCTGTTGGGCATCAGTTGTAGCCAAACACCCAGTAACAGTAATTAGACTGTGAGGGATTAGTTTTCACTGCAGACAGAAGATGCAGTTTGGCCCCAAGGTAAGGGACAGGGTCTCATACAAGGAGCTTGGTCATGGAGGACTCATGGAGATCAGTTCAACCTGTGAGCTTGCAGGAGAGTTGGTTTTTAGCTTTCTACTTTAAGCTGGTTTTTACGCTTGGACTCGATGATCTCAAAGGCCTTTTCCAGCCTAGTGATTCTGTGATTCAGTTTCTAGTTTTTGCTTTGCCCAGGATGGAGAAGATGCTGGGGCCATTCCCAGGCTGCAAACCCATAGGGTATGGGGTGTGCGCAGGCAGCTTCCACTAACTGCTCTAGGGTTAGCTCAGGGGTCAAGACCCAATTTCCTGCTCATGACCATGAGGAGCCTGATCTCATTCCAGCCCCAGGTCACCGCCGTTGGGTTGCACCACAGTGTTCTTCATGTCTAGCAGTGGTCCTGGTGTCCAATGCAGACAGATTAAAAACCTGTTCCCAGGGCTCAGCCCTGATGGCCCATCCCTTGAGGAGGTGTGGAGGGACCAAAGGGTTTGCACACCATTCGTGGAGGGATTGACAGGCTTGCATATCCTTAATGGAAGACTCGATGATGCTGCTTGCAGGAAAAGCAGCTCTTTTTATGCCATGTAGCAAAACCCAAGCAAATCCTCCACGTGTCATGGCTGGAAGATTAACTGGGGCCCTTCCCTGGAAGGGTGACAAAGCAAAAGAAGAGGTTTCTTTGTTGAATTTGGGAAGAGGCAGCCCCTGCACTCTTCTTTACAGGATCACTGCCTCTTGCATTGCTTTTTTCCCCCCCTCCCTTCAGCTGGTTGCTTGACACAAACCTCTCTGGCATTTGAGGCCATCCCACCCCCCTCCTAGTGCCCATCACCATCTGCTCACCACAACCCTGCACAGCCTGGCCCTGATCCCTCGTCCACCGTAGTGGCTTCACAACCCTTTGTGCCATTTCATCCCCTCGGCCATAACACCACTGCTTGTCCCTCGCTCCCTCCTCCTCCTCCTTGCCCAGAAAGGCAAGAGGTGGGGAAGGGAAAGGTTTCCCCAGCTCTGTGCAGAAATGTTCGAGTGTGTCAAAAGACAAAGCCTGTCCCCTTTGCAACCCACCAGCTGCTGCTGCCACAAAAGCGGGGAGAGGAGGGGGGCCGGGAGCGTGGGGGGCACTTTGTGACCCGAAAGGAAAAACCTTGAGAAAGGAACAGAATAAATATCCCCTCCTTCCGCCCCTTC
This sequence comes from Zapornia atra, assembly GCA_013400835.1. Taxonomy (NCBI): domain Eukaryota; kingdom Metazoa; phylum Chordata; class Aves; order Gruiformes; family Rallidae; genus Zapornia; species Zapornia atra. The sequence goes on from VZTU01006736.1 coordinate 179,420, forward strand.
TTAACAAGAGGGGACAGAATTAAACACTTTTGTTAAGTGAAGGGCTGTCCCCCACACCAGTTAACACGGCTCCTGCGCCCTGTCCTGGTGTCGGACTTTAACTCACTCTGTGTCGTGTCTTTCTCTCCACGGGCAGAAAATTCAATTAGTCTCGAGCAAATGCCTTCCTAAAGGACACAGAAAACGAAAATAAAGAGGAAAAATCTGCTTTCATCCTGTACAGAAAGAGGCTTTGGGGGGGGAAATACAGTTTAGGGAAATAAAGAGGCAGGTTTAAGGCTTTGAAAAGGCTTTTCTCTTTTCTTTTCTTTTCTTTTCTTTTCTTTTCTTTTCTTTTCTTTTCTTTTCTTTTCTTTTCTTTTCTTTTCTTTTCTTTTCTTTTCTTTTCTTTTCTTTTCTTTTCTTTTCTTTTCTTCTCTTCTCTTCTCTTCTCTTCTCTTCTCTTCTCTTCTCTTCTCTTCTCTTCTCTTCTCTTCTTTCCTCTTCTCTTCTCTTCTTTCCTCTTTTTTCCCTCTCTCTTATTTTCTTTTATCTTTTTTTCTCTCTCTTTTTTTCCTCTCTCTTCTTTTCCTCTCTCTTCTTTTGGTTTGCTTTCTTTCTTTGTCTGTTTTTCTTCTGCCACACCTCTCTTTCACACTCTCTCTCTCTCTCTCTCCTGCAACCATCTGATGACCAAAGCCTGTTCCCATACACACCACAGTCAAATCAATCCAAACCCCTACGTAAGCTGTGAGTAAGACTCCAAACCAGCCCCGCATTTTTGCCTGTCTATACAGCTCCTCCATCCAGGTACACCGACACATGGCTGCCAGGGAAAGGGAAGGGTTGATGCTTGGAACATGTCCCTGATGGGACAGCTTCCCTGCAAAACCTGGACATTTCTGTGGGAGCACCAGCAATCTGTGGCCACTGGAAACTGGGAACACTTTGCCTGCAGCAAAGCAGCAAGGACCAGTTCCCCACGTGTGCAGGGCTCAGGCACTGCCTGCTGGGCACCAAGCCAGGGAGGCATGGAAGGGCTGGGTGGCTCCTCTGCGGGGCACTCAGCAGCTTATCATGAACGGTAAGAGAGGCGAGCATTTCCTGGAGATCACACTTCCTGCCTCTTGATTGCAGATGCTGGTGTCTAATCACCACTTCCTCCCCTGCCTCTTGCCCTACACCCGGGCTTGGGGCTCCCTTGCAGCCCAGAGCAGGTTGGCATCATCCCATCCTCCAGGTTCACCTCCCTCAACTGGTTTTCCCCACGTTGTTTACCTCCTCCTCTTCCGACAAGTTCATCTTCGTGTGCTGGGCTGGTTCTTGGCTGCCAACGCTTTGGAACGAGGGCTGGTGACTGATATTGCTGCCTCCCAGAGATAAGAGCTAATCTCTGTTTTATGGTCGCAAATACAACTTGCAGATCAGAGTGTCTGTGCGGAAATCAGGACCGTACAAACGCTCGTGGGAGAAGGGAGGGGGGGCTGGCAGCACCTCTCTTTTATTGAAGCTGTTTGTTGTTTTCTTGTGGGCTTGCCCCTGCAAAGTACCAGGCTTTATTAGCAGGGAGGTACAGCGCTAGGAAGCACTGGGTGAGAGGGACCAAATGCATTGGTGGGGCAGGTGATTTAATTTTTTGGTTCATCGGAGTCTGGGCTTGGTGAGTTCACTCATTTCACCCAAACGATATCCTGGTGGAAAGCTGAAATAACTCGCAACAGTCCTGCACTGTGGTTCTAAGGCAACGAGTCTCCCAAGGTCAAGGAGACTCCACAAACAACGTAGGAATTGCCTGGAAGGGAGAAAACCTGTCTGTCCTTCCTTCCAGTGTCAGTTCACCCAACATATGGCAGGAGACTTTAGGTTTTTAGCTTCCATCTTTCTCCCCTAACACCGCTCTCTCATGAGCTCCCTGCCACACAAGCAATGGATACCCTTGGCTCTTTCTGCCTGCACTGGCTCCACTGCCCAGACCACAGGGGAAGATGGACTGAACTGTTCTCAGGTTGCTTTTGGAGATGAATGCATAGCTGTGGCCTACCAACATTTGCCAGTCGGCAGGAGGATAGGCCAATGCTCTGAAGTGCCAAAGGACAAGACCACGTGGGATGGAGTGTGGAGATGGCCGAGTCCCAGAGCAAAAGGGGGGAAGAAGAGGAAAAAGGAGGAAAAGAGAGACTGCAGAATCAGGAGAAAATCAGCTTGGGCAGAGGTTTGTGTCTTGGCTTTTCCCTATGTACAGGTCCCCCCAGACTCGGCTCGCTCTGGCTGAAAGCCATAGGGGGACTGGTGAAGGAGCCGAGCAAAACCAGCATGGTGACTCTCGCAGCGTCCGCAGAGCCTGGCGGCTGCTGTGCTGGTTAATCAGTTACTTGCTCATAGCCCCAAGCTCCTACAAGCCGCTTTCATCTCCGAGCCAAAGGAAAGGATGGATCATTCTTCAGCAGCTTCCTCTGCAACATCTGGGCTCTGCCTCACCAGGAGCAGTGCAGGGATCGCACTCTCCTCTTGGCATGGGAAGTTCCTGCTACCCAGCACTGTGGATGCATCCAAGTGGGCTTCTTGGTCTTGGACGTAGTCTTGGTCCCACCAACAGCTGTTGTTCTGGCCCTGATCGGAGCTATGGGGCTCTGAATGCGGACAGCCCAGTGCACTCCAGCCTCCTGACTCCTTGCTGAGGTCTCAGGCCATGTAATACCCACAGCCTAAACAGTCTAGCAAGAGGGTAGGCAGACGCTGCCTCATGCCAGGTCCCTCATGGCCATCCATGAGGTCATCATGGCTGACTTGACCATTGTCCTGGACTCTTGTTCTCCTGAGATCCTTGTCCTCCCTCCCTTTAGCACTATTTTTCCTGGTCTCCCTCCCATAAACAGGACTCCCAGGCTCCACACTGGCAGGAAAAATTCCCGCTCCAGTTCCTCTCACTGTCTGATGAGACAAAGTAGAAAAAGTGGTCAGAGGGGAGAAGAAAGGAGCTGGGTTTGAAGTGAATAGAAGCTGCTGGTCAGGCCGCTGCTGAACAGACAAAGGCTTTCCAGCGTGTAACTGCTTGTCTATGCAGGGAAATTAATTGGAACAGCTTTTCCAAATTAGCTGCATCTGATAATGATAAAAATAATAAAAACAAATAGTGGATTAAGTTAAATTAGGAAAAAGCAGCTTTATTCTGGAATAGGCGTGTCCACATTCCAGCATATTTTATTCCACAATAGCAGCTTTGCTCTGCTCTTCTGTGCTGACAAGCCCTGACACCAGCCCTGTGCATGCTTCTGTTCCTCCTGTGCAGGGCAATCCTGTCTGCTCTCTCTCCCCTCCTGCTGCCTGAAGCTCCTCCAGACCTTTTCCTTTTGCTGCCTGAGGCTTCTCCAGACCTTTTCCTTCAGGCTGACGTTTTCCAGCACTGAAAGTCCTCCAGGAACCTGGCCCAGGCTGTCTCGTGAACTTTGGTGTTTCCCATCCCAGTGAAAACCACCCCCAGCCCTTCCTGAGCACATAAATGACCCTGGTCTCCTTCTGCTCCTGCTCCCTGCAGCAGCCTCGCAGCCAAATTCGGCACCATTCCCACTTTGAAAACTCATTTGGGTCCTTTGCTTAGCACCCAGTCCTTCTCACAGCCCTGAAAGCCATCTGCCCTGTTGCACAGGCAGCTTGTCTGCCTTCAGCTGGGCTTCTAAATGACATCTGCACACACATATAAAAATCCCACATTTATTTTGGATGGGAGCAGATGAGAATTTGGCACGATCAACTAAACAGCGACCTCTCCGACCACACTGTATTCACAGAGCCTGGTTGCTGGATCCCATTTCACTGCTGCTGATTCCGTGGGCTCAGTCTCCAGTGGGGTGAGCAGGAGTGACTCCACTGACCATACAAAGCTACAACAGCTTGCATCAGATGAGGATCTTGCCCTTTCTGTTAGAAGAAAGACATAATTTTAATTATCTTGACATGTTTATCACAGTGAGCCTGGGCCTGTTATCTCCACGGCTTCGTTCTTGAATGTGCAGAGCCTCAAGAACATGATTGGCTTTTATGAAAATCCTGCTTGAGGTATTCCTGCAGCTGCACTTTGTGTCAAAGGATAAAGAATGTGCAGAGTGACTTTCCTCGCATTGTTAACCAGGAGTAGCTGTTATGTGCTGCGAGCCATTGCCTACACAATGGGGCTTCAGCTATTACAGCTAATTTATGAGTCTGCATGTGTTTGCTCTGTCAAACCTTCTTGCAGGGAGGGTTTAAAGCCATTAAAAAATGGTTTGTGTTAGCTTCCCTAAAAGTTGCTGTGCCGACTGAAACGTAAGAGCTACTGGTTTGCCATGCATCACATTGACTCAGTGTCTCTCCCTTCTGACCCTGTCCAGCAGAACTGGGATGCCTTCCAGGGGTCTGGCTGTGGCCAGCAATGAGGGCAGCATCGCTGTTGCTTCCAACCCACCCATGGGACCACGTGTGGTTTAATGAGTTGGTTGTTGTCACGCAAACCCAGTTACCCCATCTCCTGCTCCAGCATGCCCATAGCAAGACCCCGCTGCCTCCTCTTCTTCGATTCTCCTTTCAGCTCCTCAAAGGTGGGTTGTTTCTTTCACTGACGTTGCCCATGTGTATTTAGAAAAGACTAAACATCTGATGATTTACCTGCCCAATCCTGCAGTCATCTCACCCTTAGCCTGACCGAAGTCCATGCCCCAACAACCTCATCCAAACATTTTCCTTCTCCCCATTTGAACAGTTCATATCAGACATAGTCAATTCTCAGTGAATCATTATTTTTATCTATTCATTTGCTGCACCAAAGGGCTCAAGCATCCTAGGCATGAGGTCCTTGACCAGCACACAGAAATGACTCCCTCTCTCCCAGCAAGTTAGATGATTGAAGGACAAAACACAAGATAACTGGGGCTCATGGAAGAGCCCCAGACCACAGTGTCAGCCAGTCTCTAAATAGTCCCAGCATCAGCAGCCGGACTAAAAATAGGTCTAGTGAGGTTTATTTTCATTATTATTCTGCCAGAATATGCCTTCTCCAGCTCACAGCCTCAAGCCAGCTCTGCTCCCAAAGCTGCCAGGAGCAGCCTTCCCTCCTCCTCCACCTCCTCTTCCTCATCCCTGTCTCGCCATCCCCATGCCCTTGGGGACCCTCATACGCAGCCTCCCACCAGCTCTGGGGGACCCACAGGTTGCAGTAGCAGATGGCAGCTGCAGAGGCTGGGTGACCTGTCAAACCGCCACCGGTCACTGCCTGCGAGCCCCCGCCACCCCAGGGACCTGTGTTTATTTGTCTAACGCGGCCGAAAGGGCCGGTCCCTGCCGGCCCTGTTCAGCTGGCAGCCTCCATCCTGCCGATGCTCCTGCTTGCCTGCCTGGCCACGCTGTCAATCCCCTGGGATAAAAGCGTGCTTTCACCAAACAGCAGCTTTCTCCATACTTTTTTTTTGCCAGGATCTATATAGTGCAATTCCAGGCTTCCAAGGCAGAGCCCAGTTGAACCCAGTTCCAGTAACATGGGAAGGAATAAAGCAGCAATAACCCACCCAGGATAACAGCTCTAGCTTCATAGCAAGGCCAGGACAGTATTGTCTCTGCCCCTCCATACCAGCATGCAGTCATGCAGGGCAACCTGGACATCCATCACTGCCCTGCCTTGGTCCATGGGGACACATCTTGTCCTCCCAGCCCAGTGCTGGGGGATGAAGGACACTTGCTTGGGCAGGTGGGCAAAGTGCTACTGGCAATGGTGGCATGAAAAGGAACGGTGACAATGAGAAAGAGCCTATGGTCATGGGGAATGTGCAGGACCAGAAGGACACACTATGATGTGTAATTATTGGGAGGAGGTTGCAGAACCAAATACAGCAAGTGGGATATGAGGAGGTGAGCAGGAACAATATAGCAAACATTTTTTAATTATTCTGACAACAATAAGGGGAAACTGATCTCTGGGCTCAGGGTCCAAATTTAATTTTCCCCTTCACTCCCCTTCCCATCATTCACCCAAGCACAATTGTACAGATGCAGCCTGGGATGCTTCTCCCTTCCTGGAGTGATGCCTGCCTGCTCCATTGTGGCAGAGTCAATATCCTGGGATAAATGCCCTGATCCCAGGACTAGAATATGTTTCCCTTGGTGAGTGTCTGCCTCGTGTGCCTTTCAGGTCACTGTTCTACATTGAGGTGGGAGCATTGCAAGTCTCACTGGCACACTGTAGTGCATGGTGCTGTATGGAGCTCTCTGCTCTGCCAGAAAAATGAGAGTTTATATGCAGCAAGCAAAAAAGGCAGAGAGAACAGTAAGGCATGAAGCAGGGAGATGATGTGCCCAAATCTTCTTGGCAAAGAGTTAGAAGAGCCTTGGTGTCTGCTATAACTCAGTCTCTGCTTCGGCTCAGTCTCCGCTTCACTGACAAAGCCTATGTCAGCAAGGAAGCCAGGCTCAGCCCCATGTACACCATCAGGGATGATGGTCAGAGGAAGCATGGGTGATGCTGTGTGGTGTGTGGAGCAACCCAGCCAGCCCGAGGTCTTGACCCGCAGTCGATGCAAAGCGAGTCACCACACAAGGGGAAGCCTTCAAGAATCGAAACCCTTTTCCCTTCGGAGCAGAACTGCTTTCATAGCTGCACCCCAGCACATCCCAGCCTCTCTGTCCTTTGCTTAATTAACTCCAGAGCTTGTATGGTTTTCTTTTTTGGGGGTTAAAAAAAAAAAGAAGAAGAAAGCAAAGCAGAAAAGAATGCAATATTTGACAAGGGCCCCTCCTCCGCGGGGTAGCGTGGGGCTTCGGCCCCGCGGCTGGCTTCCTCTGCCGCTCGCCCACGCAGGACACCGGCGCTGGCCTGGCTCCCCCGCACACAGATGTGGGCTTCCCCGGGGCCCCGGTGCTGTGCTGGGAAAGGCCAAACCTGCCACAGTCCTTCTGCAGCTCTGTCGAGGATGTTACACACTCTTCCCCCGCTTCCACCCCCTCTCAGGGCATTCCCCCCACCTCCCCCCAAACCCTGGATCATGCCCCGGGNTTGGGAAATGCTTCATCCCCCGCTCCATCTTTCCTCAGTAGGAAGGATCCTGGGTAAATAAACAGCAGCTGCTGGCGAACTGGATCTGACGGCTTTTTCCCATTCTCTGGCCGGCCTTGTGATTGTGTCCAGGTGCAGAGAGCTGAGGCTGGGGGCTGAGCGCTGAGATGCTGGGACAGATTTGGCATCGTTCTGCTTGAACAGCATTGGCTGTGGCAGGATGACTCCAGGCTGACCCTCTGTACATACTCTGAAAGACAAGATCCTGTGGGGTGAGATGACTGACCGTGGGTCGAGCCCACAGGCTGTCCACCATAGGGAGGCAGTTTTGAGGGAGCTCATGAGGCTGAGCACTGCTGCCCTCTCCTCCCATCGACCCATCCCTCGCACCCCACTCCACGTGAGGTGGTCCCCATCACATCGGGCTGTGCTGAAGCTAGTGGTGGCTCTCAAGCCCAGTGGAAAGTTGGTTGGAGGCACAGGAAACCAAACTCAGTTTCATTTTGGGTTGTCTTCTTTTTAAACGTGAGGCTAGACCTACGGATCTGAAAGCAACCCAAGTTCAAGGGCCTTTGTGGTCTGGTCTCCACCCCTGCCTGGGAACCCCTGGGGAGTCTTGTTGTTGCCTCCACGATGTGGATGGCAGCCCCAGGACCCCCGGGAGCACCCCAAAGCTGCAGGGATGTTTACTAAAATGAGGAGTGAAAAGGTTCATCCCGACTCTCCCCGTGTGCAGCCACTCTGTGCTGTCCCACGGGGACCTGCAGCACCCATGGGTGAAAGTGCTGAGTCGGATTTCTGCTCACTGGGGCAGGAGTTCAGTCACAGGTAAAAGGTGTGGGGTGGCCCAGGAGATACATGGCCTGGGTCTGTGCCCGATGCCACCTCCACTCCTGACACCCACAAACTGCCCTCCTCAATCCTGCAGCAGGGATTGCTCCACGCTGGGGTGCAAACCAAAGCCTTTCTTCCTCTGTGGTGCCAGTGCTCTTGCCGGACCCTGACAAAACCCAGCACGTTCCCAGCCCCACTGTCCTCCCACCATCCAGGGGACACTTTGCCGCCCGCACTCGGCACCCGCCCTGGCAATGGCACAGCGCCGCTCGGCAATGAATCACCGTCTGGCGCGGACAGCATCCCTCTCCATACCACACCTGCCACGCTTTGGTTCACCCTTCCCCTGGACAAGTTTTTCCCCCTCCCTTTGAGAGAGGCTCTTTTCAGCTTCCCATGAAAGGAGCCTGTTCTCCCGTGATGGATTGCACCTGATTTCAATATCAATGAGGGCATCGCTCTGCCTGCACAGCTCTGAGCAGACTGTTTAGCCAAGTTTTGTTAACAGGGTCGCCCTCCTCCTCCCTTCCCTCCTCGCTGCCTCCTCCTCTCCACCTAGGAGCTGAGGCCGTGGCCGATTCCCTCCTTGGGAATGGATTCTCCCGCCAACGCCAACGGGGTCGGCAGCACAGTGATGGGTGTGTGACGCCTGGGACAGCAGGGATGGCCTCGCAGCAGGGTTTGCTGTGTGATTGGAGAAGGGTGGTTAGCATGGGGCCTCCGCTGCTGAGCATCCCGCCCGAGGAGCTTGGCGTTGCCATGGTGCCTCCTCTCCCTCTGCCGATTTACTACAAAAAAAAAAAAAAAAAGGAGAAAAAAGATGATCCTTTCTTTTCTCCCAGCCTTTTATCTCCCCCTCTAAGGCTGTTGCTTTGAGTCCTATGTCAAAAGCATCCATTGCTAAAGGAGCCAGAGGGTGCCATAAATTCAAGCGGCCCCGAGCGATGCCTCTTGCCCCCCCACCCCATCCACCATGCCTTTGTTGTTTCCACTGGCTGCAATTTATGGCCACTGGGTTCCCAAGAATGCTGTCCCCCTTGTCCCCAGGCTGGTGGACAAGCCACCACTGAGGCACTGGGTGTGTTTTGGCACCGCAGTACCTGCCCCTTGCTACCCGCTGAACCCAGCCTGAGCAGATGCCTGTTGCATGTCCAGTGGGGATCAGGCTCATGATGACAGCCCCCTGCTAATGACCTTTTTAAAGCTATCCTGTGTTTTAGAGATCATCAGCTCAGTTCCCATCACTTGGGCCAAATAGGTGTCAGCTTCCCAGCAAGGTGCAGCGTGGCAGGCAGCCTGGTTAGGATGCCGATGGGCTGATGAACTGTAGCATCTTACAGGTTTCTTCAGCAATAAAAATCCCCTGCTACACTCTTACCTGAGAGAGCAGAAAGGGCAGAAATTCCATTGATACCAACCTCCCACGCTGAGAAAGCGCAAGTGAAACTATCCCAGAAAAACACATACTTCCAAGCCATCCTGGCTGCCATGCGTGGTCAGATCGGAGCCCAGATGAAGAGACCAGAAAGTCCCATGGAAAAAGTGAAGAAGAGTGATGACAATTACTAAGCCAGCTCTACCCAAAGGGCGATCCCTCAGCTCTCCCTCTTCCTGCATCCCGAAGGGCACTTAAACCCATGCCTGTATCTCTGGAGATTTTACAGAAATGCTTAGGCAGTGTTAACATCTTGTTCCCCGCTCTCCTCTCCCTTCTCCAGAGTTTAGTTAAGCTTCTGTGTCACAGAAAGAGGAAAACAGAGAGCAAGGGGAAGCAATGTGAACTGTAAAAACAGTGAAGGACTCCTCCAGTGCCCCAGGGAGCTCAGGAATGGGAATAAGGGTCTAAATTTTCCAACAGGAAAAATAAGCTCTCCCAAAGAGCCAGAGAGGTGAGTTCTTCTGGACAGGATCAAGATGATCTGAAAGTCTGGAGCAGCCAAACACCCCATCTTTTGCAGTCCCTAGTTTTGTCCCTATAGGGTCTGGGCTCACGTCTCCCATGTCCTTGGTTGAGTTTTGGGTTTCTGCAGTGGTTTCTGTGCTAACTCTGCTCCCAGGGATGTGCTCGAGACCTGGTGTCGTCCATGTGGATAATTGCTGGGAAAAGGGCAGAGCTATCCTGCACCAGCTTTTACCAGGACCTGGCTGGTTAAATTTCACCCTACAGACACCCTGCCTGTTGCCCTCCTTTTATTTATTAACTGAGATCTGTTGTCACACACAACACAACGTGGCCGCCCGGTTGATCAAGCCCTGTGGTGACACCCCCCTCACAGCACCCTACATGTTGAGGGCACAGCTTGACCTCCCCCCATGGTGTACCTTCACCAGGGTCCCCGTGACAGCAGTCGGGGTGGCTATCCAGGCTTGGGTCTCACCCTGCTGACAGCAGCTAAAATGAGTTTTCCTATTCTCTCTGGTTCACATGGTGACAGTAACTGCAAGGGCAAGAGGACAGGGCTTTCATATTGCTCATCCCTCCTCCTCTCAACTCAGCAAGTTAAGCCTTCACCCCTGGACTTCTCTCCCCGGAGCAGGAGAAGGCTTTTTCTGGCTTTTGTTGCGATTCACTTTCAAGGCTGGGGCTGAGCAAAGAGCTGGGCAGGTGCCAAAGCTCCTATTTTGGAGACCGAGTCTCCGGCAGCGGGGCCGCGGGGGCTGTTGGCAGTGAGGCGAGCAGCTGCGCAGCAAGACGTTGCATCACGGAGGTGGATATAGGTGCGGCCCCTATGGCGGGCTGTTCGTGCCTTGGGGCCACTCTTTACTGCGGTGTCTGACAGATGCTGGCAGGTAAGGGCTGGCCGGCAGGATCAGCGCTGTCTGAAACACAAATGCACACCAGAAAAAGGTGCCGGGAGGCAGGGATGGGTAAGCACGCTGGAGTCTTCTTGACAGCTGGATTTCCTGTGCCTGTGCCAGCTCCCCGCCGCAGGTCTCTCCCCAGTCCTCGTTCAGGTCCTGGGGCTGCTGCTGCCCTGGAGATGAGGAATTTGAGAAATCCAGGATGCGGTGAGGGGTCTGCAAACCTCCCGCCACGCCGGTGGCTTTCTCCGTGGGTTTGCCCCAGTGGTCCCCATGAGGGAGGGACTGCAGTGGGGTAGGGGCTCCGAGCAGAGCAGGGCAGCTTCAGCGCTCAAGTAGAGACCAGGTGTGACAGAAACACTCCAGCAGGTCTCTGGTAGGAAGGTAAATCCCCTTCCAAGCCCAGCTCTTCACGAAGGTTGCCTGAGGGCCCAGCCAGAGGCTGCCTCCAGAGCTAACCTTACACAGGTGAACGGGGCAGCCATGTTCTGCAGTGGCTCCACTGCTTCCTGCCAAGCTGCAGATCCAAGTCACCAGGACTGTATGAGCTGTGTGTCTGTGGGTTTTCCAAGTGAAGTCCTAGGAAGATTAAACAGAGTAGATCTCTCCCCTTTCTTCTCTGGAAATTCCCTACGTGTATGGGGTTTTCCATCCAGCCTACACATCGTAGCAAGGAATCTGGTTTTGGTCCTTCCCTGGTGGGAAGTGTGAGCATGGCTTGTACAGTGATGATGCCAGCCTGCATCACGTGCCCACCAAGCACTGTTGGCAAGTTCTCTAAGTGAGTAAAAGCGAGAAATGAACGTGGGACTGACACATACAGACACATCCGTGATGTTTTCCTGGGCAGCTTTGTGGTATACAGGGCATCAGCGTTTTGGTTAATTGAACTGTGGTCTCCATAGCAACTGGGCAGGAATAGGAGGAATTATATATTTACTCTCATTTATAGTGGCAGCCTTCATCCTGAGATTAAATGGGAACCAGCCCCTCTCCTCACACACATGGCAGCTCCGGGGCAGCTTCTGCAGTGGGAGAGGGAAGAAAAGGCTGCTTGTTTCTCGAGATGCCCTTTTCTATTCAAGCTCCTTCTACGTGGTTTTATTCAGCTGCATCTTACACCAGGCAGCAAAGCCCCAGACTATTATGCGCTGAAAGCTTTCCCTGTGGAGAAAGCTGCTTGGATCTGCCTTGTGTTTTCCAGTCCATCTCCCCAGTGAGACACACAGACAAGTTAAAACAGGCAGACTTCAACAGGGCCCAGAAAGAGGATGGCGGAGGATCTGCCAGGCGTGGAAGGACTGCCTCCCCTCGCCCCCTGCTCTTCCCAGTGGAAATTGGGAAGGTCACTGCTTTCTCCCCCACTGCCACCCATTGGACCCAATGCAAAGGAGATGATGCCTGGCAAGGCAGGATGAAAACATCCCTTCTGGTGTCGGGGTGGGGAGGTGATGGGAAGGCACGCGACGGGGCTGCGAGCAAGGGTGGGGACTTTGCTGCTAATGTGAGCTGAAGGGGAATTAGGTGAGGGCTGCTTTGCAGCCCCAGCATCTCCACATGTGCCAGCCCGCCTGCCCTCCTGCCCCCTCACACCCATCCCTGAGGCACCCCCAAGGCTCGGGAAGGCAGGAGCAGAATTGGGGCACCCCTTTCCCAGGGGGAAATGTTCCCTTATCCAGGGCTGAAGAGTTTCTCCAGCAGCCAAGAGCAGTACCCAAGGATTACCCCATCCTGGAGCTTTATGGTCTCCTGGGCTCTCACAGGCTCTGAGAATTTGCATTCAAGCCTGGCAGCTACATTTATTCACTAAATGACCCAAAAAAGGGAGTCTGTGGAAGAAAGAGGTTTAGGTGAGAGGTTGTCTAAGCACAGAGGCAAAAGGAGAGGAGGCAGTGCAGAAAAAGGGGGGATGAGAAAGGGGAATTTTGTGGGGCAAAGAGGTGTGTTTTAAGGTCCTTAGGAGAAGAGGATCTTCACCTTTATCCAGACCAACCACTCAGCCCATCGTTTTTAAAAATTTCTGCTTACAGAAGCTTGGCCCTGGAGCTGAGCTGCTTTTTTGGTGCACAGGATCGAGTTCAGCAAAAAATGTGCCCTTTTGTGGGGAACCAACAATGTGCAAATCCAGGTCAAATGCAAATGCAGGGCTTCAGCCAAAACAAGTGAGGGAGATCATTTGGAAGATGTCGAAACATCTTGTTTCAACATTATTTTTTTTTTTTTCGAAACAAAGTTTGGGGTTTTTTGGGTTTTTTTTTTCCTTCTTTATTTCAAAACAGCTTTTCCTATTTGAACAACCCTGCAAAGCCAAAAGGAGAAGGGTTAAAAAGGTGCAAAATAGACCCCAAAAAGGGAAGAAAACATTGTGGGTTTGTTTGGAGGGATGCTCCAGGTTGAGCTGAACTGGCTTTTTTTTTTTTTT